>JAULBS010027190.1:0-10458 GCA_032355785.1 Symmetromphalus regularis
CTTATATCTCATCTCAATCTCGCTAAAAATATACATGGAGTCCTGGCCCGTACGCAGGGATGGGGGTGTGATGGTTGCGCACACACCACCCTAAATCTGTCTAGGTCCGTAAATGCAAATTTGGATTGACGCTAATTTATTAGAATAACGTTAAAAAAGAAAATAAAACATGGATATCCGCTTCGGGCCTTCACAAACGCACCCCTCCCCCCTAAAGAAAATCCTGCGTACCGGGCCTGTTGTCCAAAATGTAGTCTGCTTTGATGATCTAATTTTCGTTACACTTAATTGTTACAGGTGTATGAAAACATTTCCGGAGTGACCAGGTATTTTGTTTACCATGAAGAGGAAGATATGTTGGTATGTGTCATGCGCATATGCATGAATTTGAACAAGAGCTGCGCATTCTCCAGTCTAATAAAATCTCTGCACACAAACATATCTGTGAACTTTGACCTAAGCTAGAAACGAAAGGACAGTTTGTTTAGTGAGCAGCTTTCATGCGTCAAACATATTGTGATATTTTACCCGCGCTTTTTAACAGACGGTATCTTTCCGGTTAGTAACCATGGGTCATTTATAAGCACTTTTAAACAGACAGGACAACACATACCATAGCCTTTTGTAAACTAGTTGAAGGCAACTGTGTGAAATGAGAAATAGCCCAATAGCTTTTAATAGACTCATGTTTTGGTGAATTAATAATTATAATTATTTTATCCAGGATTAAATATGTCCGTTTTTCCTATGTTTAATTTCTATGTTGTTCATCTTAGACCACAGATTTTATTTCTTTTAGAATACGGAGGATAGAAAGTAAAGCAAAGTTTGTTTTATTTAAAGACGCCTCTAGAGCACATTGATTTTTATCTTATTATCGGCTATTGGACGTCAATCATATGGTCATTCTGACATATGTACTTAGAGGAAACCCACTGCTGCCACATAGGCTACTCTTTACAATAAGCTGCAAGGGGTCTTTTATATGCACCATCCCACAGACAAGACAACACATGCCACGGCATTTGATGAATCAGTTGTGGACTACTGGTTGGAACGGAAAATAGCACAAACTGTAAATGGTTCCAGTGAGAAGGATCGATCCCACGGTTTGAGCTACATCCCGCTCCCGGATGATAGAGGATAAATAGAAATAAATGTTAATTTAACTTACAGAAATCACAGTCTATCATTAGTCTATGATTTTCTGTAATTCAAAATAGTTTTTATCCCTTCCTCTCGTTTGGGAATGTTGATAAAAAAAATACTTAATTCCTAAAAGCTTAAGCTAATACGATCTATGATTAACTGATACTTGCTTGAATACACGTTTCACTGATTCTTACAGTGCGCAGTTGTAAAGACAGCACACGTTACCAGCTCCGCACTCGCTTACCTGCTCATACCTGCTGTGTGCTGTTTTTTCTGCCAAATCCTCTTTCCGTTTTGTTCAGTAAGACACAATGACAAACACATACAGGTGTGTAGACAAAAAAAAAAAGCACATAGGAGTGTGATCACTTGTATAGCGAAGTAAGCATAAGGGTGCGTTCAGACTTGGGTGTATAAAAAATATATTATAACAAAGTTCATGCTATTAACATCATTGTAATATAACGCATACAAAAAGTGTAATATAATTATTATAATTTCCTGATACTGTGACATGCACTTATACTGGTACCACACAGGTTTTATGATTGCATGTATATGACATTCTGTCAGTACTTTCCTGTTCAGGCCTGTATAAAAGAAAAAAAACATTGTGGACATTTTTACAAGTTATATTTTGTTGAGGATGTCTTTTTAAACATTTTAAGCATGAACCTTATATTCTACAATCGTTTCAGGTAATAATACTAGTTGAGACATTTTGTCTTTGATATATACCGTTCTGTTTTGAGAAAGCGCATAAAAAGCCCTTTGCTGCTGAACGAATAGATTAACCTATGTGGCGTGAGCAGACTGTGAAAATACACTGTGTTAAACTTTGACCCGAAATAGCTGTCAATTAACGGTGCTGTGCTGCTGTGCTGCTGTTTCCTGTCTTTCTATTCATAAAATTTATTAATGAAAATGTGAAATGTGGTTAAACTAAAAATATTCAATTCCTTTTATTGCAAATTTCACCCGATTCCTGTGAATGTAAAGACATTGTAGATAACTTTAATACACATTATTTTCAACAGCTACAGTCCGGGAAATCACCGGATAGTTACGGATAATGTTCTGCACAAATTCATCATTTTGGAAGATTTTACAGTCACAAATTAAAGTGTCAGCCATTTTTTCCGACACTTATGTTTTAACTTTTAGTAAAAATCAACATTTCTATGTAAAAATACTTCAATGCATTTGTGTATATTACATAAACTCGGCTGAATTTAAAAAATAAAAAGTGTACACTAAAAAATTAAATTGTGTATTTTATTTACATTCTGTATATTGAATTGTGTGGCAGGAAATGTTTCTTTAATGTCTTATACAAATGGACTGATATTGAAATGTTTCCAGATATAATACGCTCCACATTGTATAAATTTACGGTCTTGAACACGATCAAAGTTGTTATTGTTGGGTTTTGGGAGATTTTTAATTGAACTTGCTGTTAAATTATATACTATTTTTACTACCAACCTACTGATAAAACATTAAAATATGTTAACATATATTAAAGCAGTTTTCATTTTACATTTTTCAAAAAAAATGTCTTAGACATATTATTATTGGAACTATATTTCGTGTGTTATCGTTTATTTTTCTAATTAAGTTTGAAGTAATCGTCCAGGATATGCAATTCGACTGCATGAGGACAGTAGCTAGGGGGTGAGAAACAAGGTGTGGACAGCTGCCCTCTTAGTCATTTATCAAAGTTTTTCCTATCTGGAAAAACTCGTAAGTAACGATTTGTCCTCTACATCTCCCTACCCAAGCAATAAAAATACGATCCTGAACCGCCATATAGGATACATTTTTTGATAATAGTAAGATATCGTTTATATGTACTTTTTATTTGACAGGAAATAAACCTGCAGATATTTCATTGTTTGATATACCAGTTGTGAATCGGTGGATGAAACACGAAAAATTAAGAATGGTTCCACCAGAGGACATTGATCCTGCGATCTATTACACATCAACCGGACGTTCTATCACTAAGCTACGTTTCGCTTATTCGTAGCCAGTGAATTATACATGTATGTTGTCGAGTTATTTGCTTTATGGTGTGTCATAGATATTTATAACAGGTAATTGTCCTATCTAAATCAATACATGTGTATTGTTTATTTGACATGGGTAAGCCTAAGTGATCCAGTGGTACGACATCGGACTCTCAAGCTGAAGACATCGTTTTCAAAACCCGCTGGAGGCTGGCTCACACTAGACTACGGCAGGTACAGGGTGTGGATCAGATGGGTCAGTTGGCTGGGACCTATGATTTTGAGGGGGCCTACACTCCCTGATATTTTATACTGATTACAAAAATATTTAATGAGCAGTTTAAAATGGTGGCCTACATTTCCCATCTAGCCAGGGACTATTACCAGCTTTGTACGGCTGGTCAAAATAACCAAATGTTTGACATCCAATAGCAGATGATTAACAAATCAATGTGCTGTAGCTTAATAGTGGTGTCGTTCAACAAAACAAACCAAAAACAGCCAACTATTTTACATAGAATCCCGTAAACAGGTTTTCTCTATGTTGTTTATCAGACTTGGTCAATAGAACTGTACTGACTGACTGTTACAAGTCGCATTCAGGTCGTTCAGTGCAAACTTGAGTATTCCAACAGCTGGCCAGTGATGGTAAGCAGAACTCTGACAATGTATGTACGTGTACTTTCTAAACTAACCCATAATATCACAGCATTGTCTTGTATGTTGTAATGGGTGCATATGTACATACGTTTATTTTAATCTTTTATCAAGACTGAATTACACCATAATAATAACAGGTTACCTAAACTTCTAAATATAATTTAAACATTCTAGATAAATCACAAAAACATAATAAAGGTACCATTGCTATAATGTGTTGATTTAAATGTTCTAGTAAAACACAAAAACATAATAAAGGTACCATTGCTATAATGTGTTGATTTAAATGTTCTAGATAAAACACACAACATAATAAAGGTACCATTGCTATAATGTGTTGATTTAAATGTTCTAGATAAAACACACAACATAATAAAGGTATCATTGCTATAATGTGTTGATTTAAATGTTCTAGTAAAACACAAAACATAATAAAGGTACCATTGCTATAATGTGTTGATTTAAATGTTCTAGTAAAACACACAACATAATAAAGGTATCATTGCTATAATGTGTTGATTTAAATGTTCTAGTAAAACACACAACATAATAAAGGTACCATTGCTATAATGTGTTGATTTAAATGTTCACATTGGTTTAATAATCATCGGCTATTGGATGTCAAACATTTGGTTATTTTGACACAATGTCAAGTGTGAGCCAGCCTTCAACGGGTTTTGAACCACTGTCATCAGTTTGAGAGTCCGACGTGCTACTACTGGACCACTGAGGCTCTAACACATAATAAAGTCAGCATTACTTTAATATTATTATGTTGTGTTAATTGTTCTAGATAAAACACAATAAAGACAGATTTCCTATAATTGTGTTTATTAAAATATTCTAGATAAAACAAAACATAATAAAGATAGCATTACTATGTTGTGTTTATTTAAATATTCTATATAACAAACAATTAAAACACAGTCAAGATAGCATTACTATATTGTGTTTATTTAAATATTCTACATAAAACACAACTAAAACATAATAAAGATAGCATTTAGAAATTATGCTTATTTAAATATGCATGATTTAAGTATTTCTTGATTTTTCATACTATTTAGTTTATAACTTCTAAGAGAGACGTCTATATATTTTAATTTATGAAAAACGTCATTATAATACAACGACAATAAACTTTTGTTTCCATATATTTTTGCCATTCTATATTCTTTAGTTTAAAAAATAATTGACTAAAAATAAGGGCTGAGGCTTCTTGGGCACCAAACTGAATCCCTACCGGATATAAATGCATTGTTTAGAGTCACCCAAAAGTGGACTGCACAAATCATTGATTGGGTTTCAGTAAGTGGAGATAACTCTTCATAGGGTAATACGAATAAGAAGTGGTTATGGCACTCTTCTGGTAAATAAAGTAGACATTGTAGATGTGGATAAAGTAGTGTAGTGAATAAACAATATATATTTGGATTAGCTGTAGACATTGAGAAATTTTAAAATATTACTATGAGCAAAGATGGTCCCTTTTTTGTAGAAGTAATGATGAGCTATTTATTGGAGGCCCACTCCGTGTATTGCTTGAGTGTAAAAAGTATACGGACTTAAGAAAACAGTTTCTTTTTTGTTTTATTAATAAATATTCACATGTACCACCTTGGATTGTTTTTGTGAAGCTGATATCATCTACAAATGAATTATTGCTGTACAATTTGTCATTGTTTTTATATCGGGTATCTGTAAAAAGAAAGCAAAGTGATGATATTTTGTAAGTTAACCATTTGCATGTGACAAAATATATCTATTGTTTCTTGTGTATTTTGGGCCTGTGACCCTAATATTGAATAAACGTATTCCTTGTTCCTCGTTGTTCCTTGTGAACTATATATATATACTGCACTGATCAAATGATAAAAGTAAACATCTAGGTCTAAGTTAACTCATTCCAGAAACATAAAAAGAAGATGGATACATACAGATTAAATAGACTTGTGGTGTTAGTCTCTAGTGGGAAAGTTCAGGCGTGGATGCAGGATTTCTGAAAGGGGTGGAGGTCCAAAATTGGATTTATGAAAATGTGATGAGTGAATAGGACAGTGGAACAAATTGTTAATTTTCACGTCCTCCCACTCGGAAGAAGGTAAACAAAATATATAAAAAATGAGAAAAGGGGGTCCGGACTCTCTGGAGCCCCCACGCCCTCCCCCACTCCCCGGATCAGCTACTGAAGTTTAATTTAATACACGCATGGCTATACGATATTTTAGCAAAAGCGTAGGAAATTACAGACCCGTATTCACAAATGTTTGTAGGAGGGTGCTTCGAGATAGTGGCAGATGAAATCAAATATAGAGAGGACTGTTAGAAAAGAGGGATCTGGAAAATGTTTCAAATATGGAGCATCTTTATAGTAATTAGCCAAATTATTTTTGTATCAGAAAAAATATATAATAACAATAAACCACCCACCACTTTCTTTAAGCAGGGAATTTCAACAACCCAAAATCATCTGTTAGTTGTATTTATTTTCTTGCTTATATCAAATTACGGTTCAAGCACGCTGTCCTGGGTACACAGCTCATCTTTCTGTTCTGTCTGTCTAGGACAGAGGTTAGTGTTAGTAGGAGACACGAAATCCGTTGCAGCCACACTAATGCGTGTAGTATTGTTTCTACACTAATGATGCTACTCTTATCGATAAGCAGTAAGGGATTTTTTATATGCACTATCCCATAGACGGGATAGAACATACCACGGCCTTTGATAAACCAGTTGTGGACCACTGGTTGGTGTAAGTGGTATACATCTACCCATTGAGCTTTGCGGAGCACTCACTATTGGTTGGAGCTGATATTGAGATTAAAAGTCCAATGCCTCGACTGAGATTTGATCTCAGTACCTATCCAGCCACGAGACCGAAAGCTTAACCACTGCGCCACGGGGGCCGGTTATCACCTGTTGCAAACAGCATAATAGGAATGTGTAAGTGTCGATGTGTGTATGCGAAGATCTGCTCAAAGACATTATAAAAGGACATTCAGTTCCACATATTAACCTCTGTATTGTGTATTTAAACAACTGTGCCATGACTTTCATATTTGTATTAATTATTTATTTACAATTCTCCCACACCCAACAGTCGATATTGTTCCTGTCCAGGAATTTCATTATTTATTTCTTTTATTCATTTCTTTATTTAACATAACACTTTCTAGCTGCATGCGCTTTCTAAGCTCGGGGTTAGTTAAATATTTATTTCAAATCATTTCTTTATGTCAATGTTTGATCTGTAAAAAATGGTTTAGTGGCATAGCAACATGCTGTATTAAAGAGAAAAGTTGGTTGTGAGTGTGGTTTGATGCATCTTTCAGTATGCTGGTTTAAAAAAAAACATAATTATTGTGTGTATTCTCTAAGATGGATTGCAACATGGTGGTATGAATACACAAAATGTAAGTGTATCCTTTCAGATGCATAGCACCATGGTGGTTTGAAAAGAGAAAAAGCGTGATGTGTGTATCTTTTAAGATGCATTGTAACATGGTGGTTTGAAAGAGTAAATGTTGTGTGTGTCGAGGTGCGTTGCAGAATGTTGGTATAAAAAGAGAAAATATGGTTGTGTGTGTTGTTTGAAGTGTGTTGCAACATGGTGGTATAAAAAGAGAAAATATGATTATGTGTGTATTGTTTGAAGTATGTTGTAACGTGGTATAAAAAGAGAAAATATTGTTTTTTGTGTATTGTTTGCGTTGTAACATGGTGGTATGAAAAGAGAAAAGATAGTTATGTGTGTATTGTTTGTGCTGCAGCATGTTGGTATAAAAAGAGAAAAGATAGTTATGTGTGTATTGTTTGTGTTGTAGTATGTTGGTATAAAAAAAGAAAAAATGGTTATGTGTGTATTGCTTGCGTTGCAGCATGGTGGTATGAAAAGAGAAAAGATGGTGGTATGAAAAGAGAAAAGATGGTTGTGTGTGTATTAAGGTGCGTTGCGGCATGGTGGTATGAAAAGAGAAAAGATGGTTGTGTGTATTGTTTCAGGTATGTTGTAACATGGTGGTATAAAAAGAGAAAATATTGTTATTTGTGTTTTGTTTGAGGTATGTTGTAACATGTTGGTATAAAAAGAGAAAATATGGTTATTTGTGTATTGCTTCCGTTGTAGCTTGTTGGTATAAAAAGAGAAAAGATGGTTATGTGTGTATTATTTCCGTTGCAGCATGGTGGTATAAAAAGAGAAAAGATGGTTACGTGTGTATGGTTTGAAGTGCGTTGTAGCATGTTGGTATAAAAAGAGAAAAGATGGTTATGTGTGTATTGTTTCCGTTGTAGCATGTTGGTATAAAAAGAGAAAAGATGGTTATGTGTGTATTGTTTACGTTGAAGTATAGTGGTATAAAAAGAGAAAAGATTGTTATGTGTGTATTATTAGCGTTGCAGCATGTTGGTTTAAAAAGAGAAAAGATGGTTATGTGTGTATTATTTGCGTTGCAGCATGTTGGTATAAAAAGAGAAAATATGGTTATGTATGTATTGTTTGCGTTGCAGCATGTTGGTAATGTTATGTGTGTATTGTTTGCGTTGCAGCATGGTGATAATATGTGTGTATTGTTTGCATTGCAGCATGTTGATATAAAAAGAGAAAGACTGTTATGTCACCGCGTCTCTCACGGATTATTTCTCGTCTTCCATCTCTTCACCTCGGTGACTAACTGTCCGTATTACTCACACTCTGTGTCACTGTACACGTGGCAGTCCAACTCACCGTGTAATTCACGTCAAACAGCAAAATACAAAGCACATTACATCAGAATCTCACATTACGTTTTCTTTAATTTTAATACTGAACAATAATTGTGTGAAATACAAAAATGTGTATCTTTCATGTCAGTTTATTTTAATTTCAATATGCAAAATAAAGAAATACAAAAATACATTATGTAATTATGAAAAATATGGAACTACTTTTATAGAATGCGGTATTAGTTCTATTTTAATTTGAATACTCAAGTACGAAGAATATCAAAAACACATTATATAGAAAAGTCATATTACTTATTTTTAATTTTAAGCTGTCCATTATTTTATTATTATTATTTTCGCATTCACTTGTATTTTAAATTGCCTTTCTTATTAAATGTGATTTTATATTTAAATGTTATTTTTATTTGTCATGTAAAGGACTGGTTTGAGTAAGCTATATACATTGTAACTAGTGTCTAATCCTTTATAAACCAAATATGTTTTGAATATAAAACAACCACGATAGTTTTAATCTTAAATAATAAATAATAAAGTGCACAGCGATAAATTAGATTGTTTATGATTTAATATTAAACGACGTGCATTTTTGTTTGGAATGAAATGTAATTTAACTGTGATAAAATAGATGCATTCGGATACAATTTTAAAAAGTGTCCCTGGTGAGAAATTACATCTACGCATGTGTATTAAAGAAGAAAATGCATGTGACAGTGTTAATTTATACGTCGTCCAGTACTTTGTTTAATGCAATCAGAAAGGTTTCATATACATACTTAGCAGTAATTATTTATGACTATATAAATACTATGGTTACGAAATAAGTATGTGTTATTCTCCAGCGAAAAGCGAGCAGTGGAGCGGATGACTGTAAGTAGTTTGTATTAATAAATTCCATTCGTGAATAGGTGATTTGTAACATAGATACACTCAGGCAGAGAAAAGTAAAGTTTCTTTTATTTAACGACGCCTATAGAGCACATTGATTTTTATCTTATCATCGGCTATTGGATGTCAATCATATCGCCATTCTGACATATTTATTTAGAGGAAACCCGCTGCCGCCACATAGGCTACTTTTTCCGATAAGCAGCAAGGAGACTTTTATATGCACCGTCCCACAAACAGGACTGCACATACCACGGCCTTTGATGAACCAGTTGTGGACCACTGGCTGGAACAGCAAAAGCCCAAACTGCAAATGAGTCCACATAGTAGGATCGATCCGACGACCGACCGGTTCACAGGCTGACTTTTTGAAAAGTGATAACAAGACAAGAGTTATATTGTCGAACGCAGCACCGAATGCAGCATAGAGAAAATAGATTTTTTTATTTTTATAAAATGGTTTCTGTAGTGGTATTGGACATAGTGTATATTATTATATATTAGCATATTAACTATTGCATTTCTTGCAATGTTAGTAGTAAAATGTTTTGATAAATACATTATTAAGTACAGTTTAGGGATAAATAATAAATAATAAAGAACAAGGATATCCATGAATGATCCGTGAATGACCGATTTCCTTTCCGTGGCTCCAGTGAACTCGTGTACAAAATAGCGTACAGACATTACCGAATACTTCCGAAAACTATCGAATGCCGGTAAATTTTAATATATAATTTTATTTCATTTTAAAACATGGTTACTGATTTTATTCAAACAAATTGTCAAACTCATTAATTTATAATACTATATTGAATATAATGACCGTAAAACTGGCTATATTTCACTTCTGCTTTAAGTCAAACTCAATGAATAAATCGATCATTTGAGGCGAATTCGTGGAAAGAAGGATATACAGTGAAACTCCGCTATTACGACCACCTGTGGGTCTTATTAAAATTGGTCGTAATAGCGGGGTGGTCTTACTATCGGGTTAGGCTTTTTCCACAATCATGTCCAAATATAA
>JAULBS010027201.1:0-10458 GCA_032355785.1 Symmetromphalus regularis
TTGCAGCAAAATTGCACATTGAGATGATGTTTGTTGATTTTGCAAATTGTTCGTAAATATTAAGAGTTCATATATTTGCCAACGACAGGTGTGGTTCACAACAGCTGACTGTACTCTGGATATCGCTTTAGGTTCTTGAACTTGACCGTTTGATTATGTAATGCATATCCATAATAATTTCCTTTTTGGTTTGTTTTGTTAACGATAGCCGGATCTAACTCAAACGGTAGCGAGTCAGCCTGTGAACCGGTCGGTCGTCGGATCGATCCTTCTCTGTGGACTCGTTGTGCTGTTTGGGCTATTTTCCGTTCCAACCAGTGGTCCACAACTGGTTTATCAAAGGCCGTGATATGTGCTGTCCTGTTTATGGGACGGTATATATAAAAGATCTCTTGCTGCTTATCGTAAGGAGTAGCCTATGTGGCGGCAGCGGGTTTCCTCTAAAGACATACGTCAGAATGACAATATGTATGACGTCCAATAACCGATGATCAGATAAAAATCAATGTGCTCTGGAGGCATCGTTAAATAAAACAAACTTTACTTGTTTTGTTTAACGACACCACTAGTATATAGCACACTGATTTGTTAATCATCGGCTATTGGATGTCAGACATTTGGTTATTTTAAATGTAGTCAAGTGTGAGCCAGCTTCCAAGGAGTTTTGAACCACTGTCATCAGCTTGAGAGTCTGATGTTCTACCACTGGACCACTGATGCTCACACACCCATAATAAATGAAAACTTGACCTTTTGTGAGGAAAAATAAATCATGGATCAGAAACGTAAACCTTTTAGCAAATAAATCTTCTATCATTGGGGTTTAGTTTTTTCTTTCTTTTATTTTTCTTTGTGAGTGCGTGTGTTTGCGTGTGTATGCAGGATTTCGGATCGGGAGGTCCAAATGTGATGGGTAATGGTTAATTTTCACGTCCTTCCACTCGTAAAATGTTTAAAAAATAAATAAATAAAAGGGGTGAGGGTCTGGTCCCCTAATTCCGCTACTGGTATGTATGTTTATTAATTTAAAAGCGTATCCAGTCATGGCTTTGCTGAACCCAATAGCAGATTTTTTTTCTCCCATTGAGATTATGATAAAACAGATAACACAAAGCAATTGCCAACTGAACAAACCAAAATGTTTTATTCACATAGAATATCCAGCCTGGCATTTGGGGCTTCTATGGTTAAGATATCACACAGTGCGATAAACGAAATAACAATACAGATAGGTTAACTGGCATACGAGAAGAGACAACGCCAAAAAAGTATCATCTTTTGGATTCAGTAAATTTACGTCGCAGACGATAGGTAAAGTTCGTTGGGATTCACGCGTTAGTTTGCTGTATTGCGTCCAACTTCAATACATTTGTCGAAAACAAACTGCTTGGTAAATGAGTATAACGAAATGCTATATTGTGTTTTAAAAAAGAAAATAACGACAAGAAAATGAAAAAATCCTCGTCTTCCTTCCAATTGTTTGATTTGAAGATTAAATGAACAAAACAAATTCTTTCATTTAACACAATACCATATATGCTTAAATAACCAAAACGTGTTAAGATTTAAGGGTGTGGTATTTTAAAAGCGATAGTTAGCATTAAAATGGTTCTGACAGCTCCCATTCTTCCTTTAGACTATTACAAATCGCCTTTTGCTATATTAAAACACCTCTTCCCCTATCTTTAACACTGATGCTAAACACAACTTTAAGTCATCTGTAGCGAAAGTTGTTATCTTAATGCAAAATTATCCATGTCCTTGTTTCCACAGTATGCCAGTGATATATGTTAATTGCATAATAAATTATAAATATCTACAAATTTACAGATTTTTAACAGAAGGGCGAGAGTATAAGCAGATTGGTTCAGAGACCATAAAACGGTCAATGTTGCTTAATAGAATCAATCAGGGGATTTTATTTTTAAAAAATAAAAAAATAAAAATTATCAAGCAGAATAAATGGAATATACTGTTAGATTTTGATATTTTCATTGACCGCGTGGAAGCTGCTATGTCATATTTTGTCAACTTATTCTTTATATTATATCAAACCGAGCTAAAGAGATAATATATCGAAAAAAGTTGACGATTTCTGACACCATTTCGTAACTCTTTACATCACTTTAAAATGAGGCTAGGAAACGACCAATAGGAGTTGCGGTTACCTATTCATCTCGTGACCTCAGTAATACGTGAGTTGCAATAGGATCCACGTCTGCCAATCCACATCGTCCTTTCATCACACAAACGTTTATAACCAATGACAGTAGAGATTCCGTGAAAAGAAGGTATTCTACTTGATGATAAAGGGGGTTAAAATCCAACACTAGAAGTGTACTGTCTTGATACTAAACACAACACAAGCTTTAGTGTTCGCGACTTTTATACAAATATATACGACTCATTTCGCCATGGATGGTGTCATTGTCTTCTTCTGAAGTTCTCACCAGTCAATGGAAATGCAACGCTGGAGAATCCATATATACACTGAAAGAAAACAAATCAGTCCGTTAAATTATTTTAAAAATTGTCTTCGATGACCTTTATTTTATAACTGGTTCTTTAATATGGCGGCACTGTTACATAAATTCACCATGTCACTACCCAAGAATTACATGGTTGTATCATGTACCAGGGTCGTAGGAACCGGTGGGCGGGGAGGGGGGCACGTCCCCCTCTTGTGAGTTTTTAAAAAAAATACATATTAATGTTTGCCATTGTAACCAAAATCTGATATACAGTTTGTACCCGATTCGTCAGTGCCAAACCCCCATCCCCAACTCCCAAAGACGTTCCTACGGGCTCGTGTACCTAAAACCTATTAAGTTATAATCTTGTAATTCTGGAATTGCAATGTGTTGCCTTTAATTGCATGGTTTTTGTATTCCAGTTTAGTTGACACTTCATACGTGTCATCGTATGTATCGCTTGTTTTCTCTGGATCTGAGAACTGTAAATAAGTTTGAAATATATCTGTAGAATCAAATATTATGGTCAAACAAGTGTGGAGTATTTTGAACAGAAATGAGGTGGAGAATATCGGATCGATGAAGGTTTTTTTGCTCAGGCCGATTGTCTTTGTCCCAACTGAAAATCGATCGCAGTTCCAATACATACAACATGATTCAGCTCAAATGTCAACATAATTTGAGACGAGTTGTGTCGCCTAATGTGACCTAAGATTTACTTCACCTTTAAATCACATCTGGTAGGTACTGGGATCAAACCTCAGTCGATTTTTAATGTCGCTACCAGATCCAGAACGAGTCCCACATAAGCCTCACTGGATAGGTGTACGCCACTTCTGCCGACCAGTGGTCCACAACTGATTTGTTAAAAAGCGCATATAAAAGATCCCTTGCTGCTATTCGGAAATAGTTGACTATGAGGCGTTGGGTGGTTTCCTCTAAAGATCATGGAAAGCAAAATACCATATATCTGACACTTAATAGCTGGTGAATAAACAATGTGTAGAGGTTTTGTACCACACGCAGTCCTGTCCCTTTTCAAGTGAGCCTGAGTGGTCCAGTGGTAGGGCATGGGACTCTCAAGCTAAAGACAGTGTTTCAAAACCTGTTGAAGGCTGACTACGTGTCAAAATTACCAAATGTTTGACATCCAATAGCCGATGTGCTCTAGTCAGGAGCGTTGGAGCCCGGGAGGGGGACGCACCCCCTCCCCCCCCAATAATTCTCATAAATATGTTTCTTATTCACCGGCAAATTCTGGTGTTCAGAAACTGGAGCACCCTCCTTCCCTCACCCTCCAATATACATTTCGTTCCAACGCCCTTAGCTCTAGTGATGACGTTAATCTTTTTTAATAATTTCCCTTTTCGACGACAAACGCATCCTTACCCAAGGCTTGAACTGAAAATCACGTGATTTATTCTGCAGCTTCTTCTGCCTTGTCAGCTCCGTACTCGATAGGTTCGTCACTGGGGGGTTTCCAGCCGGAAACGTGGGCGATCTCGGGAGCTGGCGGTTCCACGGCGAGTTCCTCGAACAGCGTCTGTCTCTCGTTGTACGTCCGGTGGTCAGTGTGTCGCTCATATTTACTGCACAACTGGATTTTGGGCTGTAAAATAATCAGGTTTTATTACACAACTGGATTTTGGGCTGTAAGATAATCAGGTTTTATTACACAACCGGATTCTGGGCTGTAAGATAATCAGGTTTTATTACACAACTGGATTTTGGGCTGTAAGATAATCAGGTTTTATTACACAACTGGATTTTGGGCTGTAAGATAATCAGGTTTTATTACAGGCATTGACTCAAGTTTCTAGACTAACTTAAGTTCTTTGATAAGTTAAAATCAAAGAAACAATGTTATAATAAAATACAACTTATTTTCCATGATTTTAACTTAAAATCCACCGAAAAAACATAATCAATATTTATCAATTTAAGACCTATTTATCAATTTAAGACCAATGATAACAGTTGGGGGTTGGGGATTTAAAATAAATATATTTATTTATTTATTGTCGGTCTTAAGTCAGACTCGTAGAAACTAAGTTATTTAAGAAAATATATGTATTTTGCGTATAATATAACGCAAGCACTTACAAGGTGAGCGAGTAAACCCGAGTAACCTACTGTATTTCATTAGTGTACATTATTAATTAGTAAACTAATTTAACTTACTGGAGCACTGGTGAATTTATCTGCAAGTCGGTCAAATCTGGAAAATAAAAGTTACGATTGATGTCAAACGTACGTTAAACCATAAAATAATTAAATTATTATTATCAGACGCGTTGGAACCGTAGGAAGGGGTCTGGGGGCTTCAGCCTCCCCAATAATTCCCATAAATATGTTCCTTATTCATCGTTCAATTATTAACCGGCAAATTGTGATGCTCAGAAACGGAACCAGCCCTCCAATATGAATTTCATTCAAACGTCCCTGTTATATACTACACGAACAATGTAGTGCGTAACAGTCTGAAACTGTTTTTTAATCTAATTGTAATCTAAGCTATTCGTTTAGTTTAAGTATGAATCCGTTCATGTTCCAATTATATAAAAAGAAAATCAGTATACTTTCATGTTCACGGTAAAGTGATGCCCTATATCATACCTACTCATTTACATGCTTTTTAAACAGTTCAAAATTCATCTTCCCAGATATAAAGGATATACTCATTTAAAATATATATACAACTTTATTCACCCCCAATCCCCTACCCCACCCCCAGGGACAACCGCATTTTAAATGTCTATAAATTTGTACTACCCTCATGAATAAACACATTTTAAATATCTATAAATCTGCGCACACACCAAAGAATACACTCACTTTAAGTTTCTATAAATCTGTATGCCCATCTTTAGCTAGTATAAACTAAGAAATAACCGAAACGCGTGAAATTAGTACAAAGAGGACACTTACGACTCGTCAACTTGAACTGTGGACACGCCCCTTTTGCCCTTCCTAAAAAAACAAAAAACGAAAGAAAATATTTAGCTGCAACATTTTGCGTTAAAAGAGAATACAGTTTTGTTTAATTTCGTTCTGTTTCGTTTACATTTTTACGGCATAATACTCATTGATAAAATATATATATAAAGAATGAAGAGAATAATAAGAGAGACAGACAAACAGACAGACAGACTGACGGAGGGAGGGAGACATAGAGAGAGGGAGGGAGGGAAGGAGAGAGATAGAGAGATGGAGGGAAGGAGAGATATAGAGAGGGATGGAATGAGAGAGGGAGAGAGAGACAGAGAGAGAGAGAGAGAGGGGGGAGGAAGGAAGGAAAGGGAGTGAGAGACAGAGAGAGAACACATTTATATAAACTTGACATAAATATTCATTTTGAAATTCAGGCGTGAGAATGACGTAACCAAGGTCACATATACGTCTAAATTTGTATCTCGATATGATAATTCACATAAATTTCGAAAAACGCAATTGGCCACACTGTTTCAACTGTCACTCTTATTCAATAGCTAATTATTATGTTGTTTTCGCTATATTAATATTTTACTAGAATCTTAAAGGCTTAATTTGATAAGACGTACCCTTTGTTCATTTGTCTGGCACGTTCAGCCAATTCAATCATCTGAAATGAAAGATACAGTTAAAAGTGAGTTATTTAAATATGTTTAAATATGTACAAAGGTAAAAGCACACACTTTCTGTATTCTAAGCTAAATAAAAAATGCAAGAAATGTAAAATTTCAGTTGTGTTTGCTTTAATAAATTCAGTGTGGTTTACCGGGTATAATGGCACGAAAAACGTCAAAATGTCAAAAATGTGGGTTGCTAGATTCTTACAAGCAGGTCTTCCTTCAGTTAAAAGTGGGTTACCCTATATAAGTGATACCTACATCGTATTGTTGTCGCTTGAATCGCTGCTCCAGGTCGTACTTGTCGCCGACAAGACGTCGGATGCTCTCATTGAGTTCCTTGGCTCTGAGGAGAAGCTTGTCACTGGTTAGGCCTTCGATATTCAAAGGCTGGATCCTTTGGGCCAAGATGGCGCGTTTCTCCTCTTCGAGTTGTTCCTTGGACTTCTGCATGTCATCCGCGCTCATTGGGTCCAGCTAAAACAAGCCAATGCAATGATATATATATTTTTTAATTTGTTATAGGACAGACTCGTATGATACAATAAGTAATTGCATTCAAATTACGAAAATTGTTGTTAACGAAAATATGTTGTTTAATGCTGTTGTTCTGTTTCGTTTTCATTTACGTATTTTTCATTCCCACCAATACAATATTGAAATAACTAATAATACTGTTTGTATTAAGAAAAATAAATTTTGAACAACGCCATTAATGTGACGTAAAGGTTTAATTAATATAAACCAAAATATCCTTAAAATAATATACATATAGAATATAGTGACCGGTAGTCGGACATGATCTCTTTTATTTCGGATACTTTTAAACGTTTATTTTCTTCATGTTAGCTTGAGAAACTGTCATTAAAAGTAAATGCGCCACACAAAATAAATAAACAAATAATAAAAAGAAAAGTGAAAAGATAAACTATTACTAGTGGCGGTTCCAGAAAATCAGTTAGGGGGTCCTAAAGAATCCTCGGATTCTTTAACGTTAAAAAAACAACTAATAATTTTTTTATTTTTTTTTAAATCACAATATTTAGGGAGCGACGGGCCCCTGGTGCACCCGCTTAGACCCGCCACTGATTACGAGTGATACTGCAATAGTGAAATATGTATAAAATACAATGTATAATTATTTTTAGAATCATTAAACTGAGACACTAATACCCTTTAGTTGCAGTGGTCTGTTTAACCTGGCAAGAAAATGTGACGTCATAATTGTACGACAACGAGGCTTTGAAATAGCGTGCAGAGAAAAGCAAAGAAAATAACTGAAACAGTTCAAATAAAGAAAGCAATACAACAGATATATCGTGCTTTAAAATAATAAAATTAAAATCATTTACTTTAAAAATCAATGCATTTTAGAATGTTTTAGGATTACGTATGAAACAATAGTTGCCGATAATCTACTTGAAATCAACAAATAATAAAATTATATTTGGTTTAACAGTGATAAATTAAACATTCTAATCTATCAAACCAGTTACTAGCTAAATATATACAATATGTTTTGCATGTACCTCAAAATGCACTATTATAGTCTAATTAACACAAATATATATACGTTAATGTTGATCTATACTCATATATTTATTAAATATTCACATTTAGCTTGTTATACTAACAACTCACAAGGCTCTCGATGGGAAATTTTATCTAGGGGTCACTTCTTTGGGAGTCATTAGAAGAAAATTGAGTGTCATGAACTCAGTGGCGTTGGAACGAAATTCATATTGGGGGAGCTGCTAATACTAAGACGCAACTGACTTCACCAAAAAACACAAGAATAACGCCCCTGTGAACTTAATTTGACCGACTTTTTCAGGGTCATTTTAATTAGTTTTAATTAGTTTTTCGGCTTGTAACAAACATTGTAAATTGAAATGAAATCTTTTAAAAATAGAATGATAAAGTGTGAAAATATCCTTTTTCCTATCTTTCCTATTTATTTATTATTATTATTATTCATATTTTTATTATAAAATGAGGATCAAAACAAGATAATAGTGTGCGTCACTATGACCAGTGGAGGGGGGAGGGGGTGGGGGCTTCAAACATATTTGACTCGAGCTCCTGAGTCATCGAGAGCCCTGATCTCATGTTTTCGTTTTTGTCGGTAGATGCGCCAGTTGCGTTTTTATCATATACTAGCAGCCCAAAACGGTGGGGAGGAAGTGAGCAGGTGGGTATGTTGGTATAGGTCTACGATTTAGCACTCAGTGGCGTGGGGGTGGGGGTGATTAATATGATGCCGATTCCTTGGATTCTTTAACAATAAAATTATTAATAATAATAGTTATAAAAAAAAAAAATAATAATAATAATTTAAAGAATGTTATTTAAATCGCAAAATTTTTTTCGGTGAGGGTGTGGAGGAAGCGTGGCCTAGCACCTTTTATATTTGCCCGTCTTACAATCAACAGACCCAGACAGTGGGTTCCTATCCAATATAAAATGCATGGGTGAAAGCTCTTAATATAAAATGCATGGGTGAAAGTTCTTAATATAAAATACATGGGTGAAAGCTCTCAATATAAAATACATGGGTGAAAGCTCTTAATATAAAATACATGGGTTCAAACCCTTAATATTAAATCAAGGTGTCAAACACATGGTCTTCTTGACACATGGTCCATAGAAGAAAGACTACCGCCACATAGGCTATTCTCCCATTATAAGCAAGGTGTCTTTTAGATGCACCATCCCATCGACTAACAGCGCATACCACGGCCATTGCTACACCAATTTGTCCACTGAAAAGGAAGGTTCTGATGACCCACTTCCTGTTAAGCGGACGCTTTACCTCTAAGTTATAGCCGGCTCGTTTACACTACTTACCCTATAGTACATTAGTTTATCATTTAATTCTAATTTACACAGAGCTCTCGACCACACAGCCAACCTATATAATATGTAAACACTTGCTTGACGCCTGAGCTATGTATTCCATACATTAACCTCACAGTACCCATAATATAATAATATTATATACATGTTAGTTTGTAGCATTAGTCTTCTGGTTGCAACAGAAGAAACTAGTCGTCAAGTTCGTAGGATAGACGTTATGTCTCCAACATGCAGTTTTCCAGTATTTAATGTTAGTGTTCCAGTAATTAAAATACATATCTACTCTTCCAGTATTCAAAACACACGTTATTTAAAAAAAAGCACACATTAGTTTTTAAGTACCCAAAATAGTTAGTTTTCCAGTACTCAAAACACACATAAACCTTCCAGTACCAAAACACACATTAGATTTCCAGTACTCAAAACACACATAAATCTTCCAGTACTCGAAACATACACAAACCTTCCAGTACCAAAACACACATTAGATTTCCAGTACTCAAAACGCATAAATATTCTAGTACATCCTGTTATTCCAGCACTTAAAAACCATATTCGTTGTCCAGTTCCAGAAACACGTTAGTCTTCCAGCACACGAATCACACATTAGAGTCCTACACACTAGTCGTCCAGCATGCACAGCACACATGTCACACGTTAGTCCACCAAACACGGACAGCGTAGATTAATTTTAATGCACGAAATTGCAAGAACTTCTGCTGAGAACTGTTTAATAGTTTGGTCAAGAAAATTCACAATAAACATTTTTTTTCTTTTTTTTAAATTGGCCTTTTTTTTCTTTACAGAAAATAAAAATAATAAAATATATAAATAATAATAATGAGTTTATTTCTAAAATAATAATAATAATAATGAATCCATTTTAAAAACCACCAAAAAACCACACTTCGTTCGTATTGAAATGTGAATGAATGCGTTTTTCAGTTTAAAAAAAAAATTCTGATGCAACCTCATCTCAAGATGCATGCTTTTTATAAACAAAAAGCTTGGAATAGAAATACCATCAAGCAGTATTCATGAGATAAAATATGAAAATATATATACTCTCGACTGGTCTAAACAAATATATATATATATACACTCGACTGGTCTAAACACATATATATACACTCGACTGGTCTAAACAAATATATATACACTCGACTTGCCTAAACAAGAAGTTAGTCTACATGGATATCTATACTCGTCTATACATATCACTGATTTTAGATTGCAAATACGTAGTATGTTAATAGTACGTATTTAGTACTAGAATATTTCACACTAAGACAAAGATCATTTTTCTGGTTGATGCTAAATGTTGTTTTGCAAAAATAAGACACCAAACAGAAATTTGTTAACCATGTTATATTAAGTCATTTGAATAAAGTAAAACAAATACTACTCTTACTACACTACTCTTACTACACCACTCTTACTACACCACACTACACTACACTACACTACACTACACTACACTACACTACACTACACTACACTACACTACACTACACTACACTATA
>JAULBS010027212.1:0-10457 GCA_032355785.1 Symmetromphalus regularis
TTAAAAATGTTCAGTCCTATAGGATTTTAGTACTAGTTATCACTCATCATCTGGTATAAAGTGGCTTTTATTGGATATTAAAAATGTTCAGTCCTATAGGATTTTAGTACTAGTTATCACTCATCATCTGGTATAAAGTGGCTTTTATTGGATAGGATATTCAATAAAAGTCACTTTATACCAGATGATGAGTGATAACGACCCTTGGTGGTCTAGTGGTAGAACGTTAGACTCTCAAGCTGATGACTGTGGTTCAAAACCCTTTGGAGGCTGGCTCACACTTGACTACTTGTCAAAAAAACAACAAATGTTTGACATCCAATAGCTGATGATTAATAAACCTAACTGGTTTAGTGGTGTTGTTAAACGAAACAAACCAAATTATACGAGACGATTTGCAAAAATAGAAAACTTTCTTGTTAAGAGAAGATTTTCCATTCCAACCAGTGGTCCACAAATGGTTCACCAAAGGCTGTGGTATGTGATTCGTCCTGTTTGTGGGACGATGCATATAAAAAAAAACTCTTGCTTCTTATCGGAAAGAGTAGCCTATGTGATAGCAGTGGGTTTCCTCTAAAAACATATGTCAAAATGACTATATGATTGATGTCCAACAGCCAATGACAAGATTCAAATCAAAGTGGTCTAGAGGTGTCGTTAAATAAAACAAACTTTTGTGAAGAGAGGTGACTGTTTAACAAAGATCATATGGAAATGGATGAAAGTATTTAAGAGGAAAGGTTGTCTTTACGCAGGTGAATGCTTAACACAAGTTGTTTATCAAGTTTTACGTTGGTCCTTCAAGAAAGGAGTTTAATAAAGGTGTCTTATTTAATTAGGCATGGTTGCGCTTGACATGTTTTTCTATTTGGCTTTTTAAGTGTGATTATTTTATTAATATTTAACAAGTAATTATACAGGCACGACAGAAAGAAGTAAACATTGGGGGTGCTAATAAAAACATTAGGGGGGCTAACAGATCTAGGCTGGAAGCTCCGAGTTTCATGTGGATATGAGATTATGCTTGATTCATAATTATTGGGGGGAAAGGCCCCCAGCTCCCCCACCCCCATTCTGCCATGCCTGAATTAAAGAAAACGTATTACTATGTAGCTAGAAATCTACATCAAGTGTTAATATGCCAAACAGATTGAGTCTATCTGATCACGTTCACAGTCTATTGTATGATACATTCTATGTATAACACTGTATAACACACAGCAGGTTATTGGATATCTGAATATGTTAAACATGTTTACACATAGCGACTATATACCATGGTAAATCACCAGTCCTTCATGATCTACCTTAAGGCCAACCAGATTTTCATAAACTTAAAATTCCTTTCATCTACGCCTGCGTGATTTCATAGTGTTAACAGTTAATCCATCGATCCGTGACGCACAGTAATTTAAAGTAATTCATATAATTCATAACGACAATGGGCAAAGGGAAGCAACTGTGTTGAGCTGTTTCTCAAAGCCGGTTAACAGTAAATGGCAGGTCTATGATTAAAAAGAGATATTCTGGATTACTATTCCAATAACAAGTGATAACCAGAATAAACAAACTGAAAGAATGCACAAACCTCACAACTAGCCATCAATAGATTTATTTATAAATTTGACACCCCCCCACCCCCCGCCAGCACAAAAGTAAACATCGGCTATTGGGGGTCACACTATGGTTACATCAAAAGTTTATCTGAACATATATAAATTTTTTCAAAACATTTATACAAACAAATCAACGATATCAAAATGTATACATAATATATTAACTTGAAACAAACTAAGACGATGAAAAAAACAAACTTTCTATAAAAATTGGTTTCCTTTAAAAATTTAATAATAAGCTGTGGGTGGGACCGGCCTCCGTGGCACAGTGGTTAAGCTATCGGACTTGAGGTTGGTAGGTACTGAGATCAAATCTCAGTCGTGGCATGGGATTTTTAATTTCAGTATCGGCTCCAACACAGAGTTAGTGCTCCGCAAGGCTTTGTGGGTAGGCGTATACCACTTACACCGACCAGTGGTCCACAACTGGTTTAACAAAGGCTGTGGTATGTGCTATTCTGTCTGTGGGATAGTGCATATATAAAAGATCCCTTGCTGTTTATAGAAAAGCAGCGGGTTTCTTGTATCCTACTAACACTAACCTCTGTCCTGGACATGAACCTCAGTTCTGTGCCCAGGACAGCGT
This sequence comes from Symmetromphalus regularis, assembly GCA_032355785.1. Taxonomy (NCBI): domain Eukaryota; kingdom Metazoa; phylum Mollusca; class Gastropoda; order Neomphalida; family Neomphalidae; genus Symmetromphalus; species Symmetromphalus regularis. The sequence goes on from JAULBS010027212.1 coordinate 2,203, forward strand.
GCTTGAACCTTAATTGAATATAAGCACGAAAATAAATACAACCACCAACCACCACCACCATTCTGGGGAAGAACATTCATAATATAGTTGCACTCCATAATTAGGGTGAGCAATATTACACTTTTGATACTGTGGAGATAATTAGGTCATCATGTTTGTAGTGGTTTATTAATTTGCGATTGTTAAACACTAATATGTGTAAAAATAACTAAATATGCCATGAGTAATACATTTAAAAATGGCAAATCTGACACTTGTAAAATGGGAAATAACCTTCATCACTGATACATGTATAAATGGCAAAATTTGACACTTTTAAATGGGAAAGAACCTTCATCACTAACACATGTAAAAATGGCAAAATCTGACACTAGTAAAATGGGAAAGAACCTTCATCACAAATACATGTAAAAATGGCAAAATCTGACACTTGTAAAATGGGAAATAACCTTCATCACTGATACATGTATAAATGGCTAAATCTGACACTTTTAAATGGGAAAGAACCTTCATCACTAACACATGTAAAAATGGGAAAATCTGACACTAGTAAAATGGGAAAGAACCTTCATCACAAATACATGTAAAAATGGGAAAATCTGACACTTGTAAAATTGGAAAGAACCTTCATCACAAATACATTTATAAATGGCAAAATCTGACACTTGTAAAATGGGAAATAACCTTCATCGGTAAAACATTTAAAAATGGCAAAACCTGACACTTGTAAAATGAAAAGAACCTTCATCACTAGTACATTTAAAAATGGCAAAACCTGACACTTGTAAAATGGAAAAGAACCTTCATCGGTAATACATTTAAAAATGGCAAAACCTGACACTTGTAAAATTAAAAGAACCTTCATCACTAATACATTTAAAAATAGCAAAACCTGACACTTGTAAAATGGAAAAGAACCTTCATCACTAATACATTTAAAAATGGCAAAACCTGACACTTGTAAAATGGAAAAGAACCTTCATCACTGATACCTGTAAAAATGGCAAAATCTGACACTTGTATGTATGATACTGCGCGTTTAACGACAGAAAATTGAAAGCTGTGCTGGCAGTAAAATGTTATTTTTATTGAGATGCATCACGTGGTGACAGCTGCTTAAACAGTCGATATAACCATGCGCTCACGTCAATCCTTTAGAACGGTACTTCACGGTGAATGTGCCAGGCCGGTCCCCCAGAAGAATACGAAGAACGCAGTGTAGACAAATCTGGTCGGGAAATTATCACATAGCTGACTCCATTTCGACTCCCAACAAGGTAATTTAGATTTTGTTTTTGATTTTATCATCATTCCAGTAATTTAATATGGAATAGTAACACATCAATATTAAACGTCCTAATAATGCAAATCACCAATACAAATTTTATAAACTATTGATTTCTAAATTAAAAGTACATTACAGGGTACCCAATAATTTAACATCTTGTAATACTAAAAGTAAAGTTTGTTTTATTTAACGACGCCTCTAGAGCACATTGATTTTTATCTTATCATCGGCTATTGGACGTCAATCATATGGTCATTCTCACATATGTATTTAGAGGAAACCCGCTGCCGCCACATAGGCCACTCTTTTCCGATAAGCAGGTAGGGATCTTTTATATGCACCGTCCCACATACCACGGCCTTTGATGAACCAGTTGTGGAGCACTGGTTGGAAAGGAAAATAGCCCAAATTGCAATTGGGTCGACTGAGAAGGATCGATCCGACGACCGACCGCTTCACAGGCAGACACTCTACCGTTTGAGCTAGATCCCGCTCCTTTCTTGTAGTACTAAACCCGACAAACACAACTATAGTCTTAAAAGTAACTCTTATTTTAACGATGATATTTTTCAATATGATTATTATTATTATTATTATTATTATTAGTAGTAGTAGTAGTAGTGGTAGTAGTAGTAGTAGTAGTAGTAGTAGTATTAGTAGTACTAATAGTAGTAGTAGTAGTAGTAGTAGTAGTACTAATAGTAGTAGTAGTAGTAGTAGTACTACTAATAGTAGTAGTAGTAGTAGTAGTACTAGTAGTAGTAGTAGTAGTACTACTAATAGTAGTAGTAGTAGTAGTAGTAGTCGTAGTAGTAGTAGTAGTAGTAATATGTAATTGTTTTAAATAGGAAAACTATACATGTATATTAATAATAATAATAAAAGCTACAATAATTACAATTTTCTGGAGTAACATAAATGATATACATTGTATATACATTGACATAATCAGAATCATTTTATAATTAAACAGTTCTTTTATTATGTTTAAAATCTTCTGTTTTTTCTTCTGTTTTCAATTTTATAATTATTTCAGAAGACAAATCGGCAAAACCACATTGTTTGCATAATGATGACACACAAATATTAAAACAAAAATCCTATATAACGAATTATCCTATTTATATCATTTTATACACTTTATTTATTTATTTAAGACCCTCCCCAGCACAAAAGTAAACATCGGCTATTGGGGGGGGGGGGGGGGAATGATTCCACCAAACCCTCATTAACAAACACATTATTTCTAACAGGTAGTAGTAGTAGTAGGACAATCCACCAAAATATAATGCACCGTCAATATACACTGACAGTGCTCACAATGAGGTGGATGGTCCCTTTTCATTTCATACACGTGATGACTACGTTGACTATAGTATAAATAATATATGTATTATCACACTCCCAAATGGCAATATATATATATGGTATAAATAGATATACGTATTATCACACTCCCAAATAACAATCATTGCAATGTTCGGTCCAAATCACCAGTCGCAATTTTTACAAAACAAAAGGATATTATGAAATCCTGTTTTAAAGGGTCATTCTGATATTTAAACAAGATGACAGTCATCCATTTTTAAAATTTAACGACATCACTAGAACACATTGATTTATTAATCATCAGCTATTGGATACCAAACATTTGGTTATTTTGACACGTTGTGAGCCATCCTCCAACGGGTTTTGAACCACTGTCATTAGATTGAGAGTCTGACGTTCTAACGGTAGGCCAAGGTGGATCACTTGGTAGTCCTCCAAAAATTATTTTTGTTGAAATGTATTGCATTTTAAATAAAAGAGCATACACTGAATTACATATACAAACAAATTATTACAAATAAAATCAATTTACTACAAGATAACAGTCCATAGGGAAAATCAATTTACTACAAGAAAACAGTCCATAGGGAAAATCAATTTACGATAAGAAAACAGTCCATAGCGAAAATCAATTTACTACAAGAAAACAGTCCATAGGGAAAATCAATTTACTACAAGAAAACAGTCCATAGGGAAAATCAATTTACTATAAGAAGACAGTCCATAGGGAAAATCAATTTACTACAAGAAAACAGTCCATAGGGAAAATCAATTTACTACAAGAAAACAGTCCATAGGGAAATTGCGGAGAAAAAAATATAGACAGCTGCCTTCCTAATAATGTTTATGTTGAAATATAGAATATACCATCAGTTAAATACAGATTATAAATTACTATTAAATAAAGCAATCATCTACAGAGGAAAAAAATCCCTAGGGTGATATACGGTAAATACTTAAAATGGCGTCCGACAAGAACAGGTGGGATCCTCCTAATATTTAGATTGAAATATAGTTAAAGGAATCTACTATGTGCACGTAACTGGTATTTTAAATACAAAACGTTTCAAGAAAATATTTTTAGAGGACTGCCACTTTATGCTAAAATGACAGTGCCCCTTTAACGTTTAAAATAAGTTGAATAAATGAATCATTAAAACCAATCTAATGGCTATTATATAACTAAATTATTGTAGTTGGCATTTACTTGCTGTTTGTTCTTGTGTATAATTACAACATTACTAGATATATCACGTCTGCCCAACAGCAATTATCATTGTTGCGTAAGACAGCAATTATCCAAATACAACCCCTGGAAAGGCCGTGGAGATTGCCGCAGCGTTTTTATTCACCACGGCACTTTTTTGAAGCGGACTAAAAAACTATTTCAAGGTGTATTTTTAATTATAATTATTATTATTATTTTTAGTTGGAAACGTGTGAACGCTATAATTGCCGTGGAAAATGCCGTGGACACTATTTATCCACAGCATTTATTTTGCCGTGGACATTTTCTTAATTGCAGATATTGCAAATATATGTTTGCGAAAACATTATTCACTTAAAATTGTACCATCAAGGTGCATGAAACACAACAAAATTTAAATACTATAGTTACTTTAAAACAATATACTGAATTAAAAGTAATTACACAGACAGGAAATGGTGGCAGTCCTCCTAACAGTATTTGCGATGAAGCGTGAAGAGTATTCTCCCAATTAAACACAAGTTGCTATCAGCTAAAACATATTACAAGCAGACTTAATATGACTGTGATAATAATTATGGCTGCAACACATTATATTTTAAGTTTGCAATATATAAATAGTTGTGATATTGTAATGTTTTTGTATGTATCGACTAATTTGCATTTGTTTATCACAACCAGTGGTCAACAAACGGTTCCTGCGGCGTTGACCTAAGAGTCTCTGAATAAACCAGGTGCTGGGGTATCGTTAAAGCAACAGTCCTTTCCTTTCCTTTGTTTATTACAAGTAATTTTTTTTTTTTTTTTACAAAATTTAAAAATAAATGTTAAAGTAAAGATTGTTTTATTTAAAATACCCTCTAGAGCACATTGATTTTTATCTTATCATCGGCTATTGGACGTCAATCATATGGTTATTCTGACATATGAATTTAGTGGAAAACCGCTGCAGCCACATAGGCTACTCTTTCTCCATAAGCAACAAGGAGTCTTTTATATGCATCGTCCCACAGACAAGACAACACATACCACAGTCTTTGATGAACCAGCTAGGGATCACTGGTTGGAAAGGGAAAATAGCCCAAACTGCAAATAGGTCCAATGAGAAGGATCGATCCGACGACCAACCGGTTCACAGAAGAACACGCTACCGTTCGAACTACATTGAGCTCCCAAATTAAAAAATATCCCTCATGTAACTGACTGGGGCGGCGCCTGGCCGTACCACGTTTTTTCTATTCTTTCTTATTTAGAACTGCATATGTAATAGTTCTTCAGAGGCTCAGCTTGGTTGCCTTTGGCAGTCTTGAGACGTACCATGGGCGTAAATCCAGGAGGGGATTTGTCCCCCCACTTTTTGGACAGGGGGGACGCCTATATAATTACCCCCCCCACTTTATGCTTAGAAAATCTGAAAATTTCAGTGAATTTAAAATTAAAACGCATAAATAATAATCTTTACCAGTATTTCTCTTTATTGTATCAATGTAACACTTTAAACCATGTCGTCTTAGCGCAAACATACCGAAGTACACAAGTGGTCTATACTCTTGGGAGAGGGGGCATCGGGATGGGCCGTCCCCCCACTTTTTTGACAAGGGTATGTTCCGTCCCCCCAGTTTCAGGAACGGATTTTCGCCCTTGCATGCATGTCGGGCCTGTATCTGAATATGTTCCTTCACATTCCACATAATATTATTATTATCATGCACATATCGGCCCTGTGTCTAAAAAAATTAATCTTTTCGCAATCTTACCTGGCATTAAACCAAAGATGAATCTGGTATTCCAGGCTATTGACCCAACCAAACAAGTCCTCAACCCTCGTAAACAAACTAAATTCCACAAACACTATAACACTCCGTAATGAATCACAATCCTAGTTTTACATCTACACAGTACACTTAGTTGATGGTATTTTCACACTAGAATCCGGTCGAATGGTAGACTGCAGTTTGAGCGCGGCTGTACTTTCGTAATGATCTAAGTTTGTACACAAAACACGTAGAGCACCACGCCTGTCACAGCCAAGCAGTTACACGTCTCGGGTTTCGCACGGTCTTTCACGGGAATCAATGCCAGCGGGAGCCCGCCACAACGCACCCACATTGTCTCAACTACCAGTCGTTTGTTGGCAGCGCTCTCGAGACGATTACGGGAACGCCATAGCAGCTGTTAACTACAATTATACCAGAGTTTCCTCCTTTCATCAACTAATGAAGACTGCCCTATTATGAGAACCACGTGTAGACGAGATTTTTCTGACGTGTGCTAGAATAACCGATATCTAGCTACTTCGCCGGATCATCTAGCTATTAAAGATACCCAGTGGTAAAATATTTATACCGGTAGCCATTTCGCCGGATCATCTAGCAATTAAAGATACCAGTGGTGTATACCGGTAGCCTTTTCGCCGGATCATCTAGCAATTAAAGATACCAGTGGTATATACCGGAAGCTACTTCGCCGGATCATCTAGCAATTAAAGATACCAGTGTTGTATACCGGTAGCTATTTCGCTGGATGATCAAGCAATTAAAGATACCAGTGGTGTATACCGGTTAGCATTTCGCCGGATCATCTAGAATTAAAGATACCAGTGGTATATACCGTTTGCCATTTGCCCGGATCATCTAGAATTAAAGATACCAGTGGTATATACCGGTATATCGACCAGTTTCAACTTTCAGTGGGGCAACTCGGCATCTAAACTTAGCGAGTGCACTTCTGTGGAATCGAGGTAGATAACTGGTTACATAAGGCTCAACTTTATAAACACTTAAAACATCCTTAAAACATGAATAAGTTCTTAATTTATTTCTCCCTACCCCTGTTCTGCCATATGGTTGCATTAATGCATAACAACTTCACGCTGAACATCGATAAATTAAAGATACATAACCAGGTTCTAATAATGGTTGACCAACTTACTGTGGCATGCTGCCATAACCGATATATTTCTTGTTACTTCGCTCTAAATATTTGGCAATTAAAGCTACATAACCCAGTTTCTTGTCAGGGTTAGACGAACATGTAATGCGCCCTGGCAAAACAGATAGCTACTTCGTGTTAAACTTCTAGAAATTAAAGACATAGTCCCACGGACTTTAAGGGATTTGAGCTCCAAATATTGATTACGAATGAAACTTACATGCATTAATTTTTTTATACTAGATCTCGTTTTCACATCACGCAAGACATTTTAACTGAACCATAGTATAAGTAATTCCATGTCGAATCGATCGATTTTTTTCACATTGAAAAATATATAGTTTCAAGATCGGAAGTCTTCGTGGGGCGAAATAAATTGATATGAAATGTTTTTGCAGCTACAAAAATATTCAAAAGTTTTAAAATAACGGGGGAAAAAAACCCAGTTATTTTTTTATATTTATTTGTCCATGACCATAATTCATTATTATTTTTAAAATATTGATGATAAGCGATATGCAGTGGTTATGTAAGTAGTTAAATGAAGTATTTCTATGGACAAATCAAACGTTTATATTTAAAATTACCTATTTGTTTGAAAACTAATTAGGTCAAGGGTCAGTGGGAGCATGCGTTTAAAGATACAGAACCCAGTTTCTGGTCAGTATTGACCAATTTGTTCTTACATGTTGGAATAACAGAGATGCATTATAGCTAATAATTAAACATATACAGTAGGGGAACCACGTGGGAGGGGCGGGAGGGGGGTACAGGTATCCGGACCCCCACTCTTTCGTATCTGTTAAAAAAACAAAACATTTTAAGAGTGGAAAGGACATCAAAATTACCCATCACATTTGGATCCCTCTTTCAGAAATCCTGTATCCGCGCCCGATACAGAACCCAGTTTCTAAATGTAAGAACATGCAGACAAACTTTGTTCTGGCATAACTTATACAGAGATAGCTACATATTATTATGTTGTATTATTATACTGTATGTATATATGTTGTGCTGATAGGCTCGTTGCTCAAAGCAATAAACTATTTGATACCTTTGGCTTAAAAGCTTGTAATTAAAGATGCAGAAGCCAATTTTTTTTAGTCAGTGTAAGCGCATTACGCCTGTTACTTGCATTTGCTGGCAAATACATACATAAAAATATAGCTACTTCAGTGCTGTGCAGCTACCAATTAAAGAAACAGTACTTAGTTTCCACATCCAAAGATATGTAGACCATCTCATTACTGACATTTGGTGGTAAATACATAAGTTTAAATATAGCTACTTCCATGCTGTGCATCTACCAATTAAAGAAACAGTACTTAGTTTCCACATTCAAAGATATGTAGACCATCACATTACTGACATTTGGTGGTAAATACATAAGTTTAAATATAGCTACTTCCATGCTTTGCAGCTACCGATTAAAGAAACAGTACCTAGTTTCCACATTCAAAGATATGTAGACCATCTCATTACTGACATTTGGTGGTAAAT
>JAULBS010027223.1:0-10457 GCA_032355785.1 Symmetromphalus regularis
GAGGGAGGGAGGTAAGGAGGGAGGGAGGGAGAGAGAGAGAGAGAGAGAGAGAGAGTGCCTCGTATGTCCTGTTTTCGTGAATGTCTCATTCTCGTGTTTTCCATTGAGTTATATAATTAAGAAAAATAATTTGTATCTGAACTGATAATTTGAAGCCAGAATCAACTAAAATTCAATCAACAATTTTTAGTTTTGGCTTTTAAATGTGTTTGGACAGTTAAAATATTTAAAAATCAAATAAACGGATTACTGAAAACTATTCCGTGGTCGATAACTTTATCGATTTTTGCAATTTTAAAATGGATTGAACAAACAAGAACTTTATTTTTCATCATTACTAGACTTATTTCAGTCCAGTGTAACTGATTTTGGTTTTAACTGTAAGCGTTATTTTTCAATTTCATCATTCCAAATTTGGCTTTCGGATAAATAAAAAACAGCCCCTATGAAATAGCCCCTATTTGCTTTACTTTAAACCAATCTCAACTATGCATTCCTATTTATACATCATCGACTACAAAAATATACCTCCTCATTATAAAAAGTGCATAACTAAACTGAGATTATTGCTTAATTTAGAAATAGAAAGAGGGAGATACTATAAAATTTAACGTAATAACATAATTTGTAAAAGCGATATAGAAGATGTATATCCTTTCTATATTAATTTGCCCATTATTCCAAGAATTTAGAAAACAATACATTAAATTATATCATATCATAGACGTAATCCTTATGTTTTTAAATTTACACAATTATGAAAATATTAAAGATCGGATTAATATAGGTAAATATATTTACATTTCTAATAAAATAAAAGTCAGTGACAATTTGTTATAATACTCATTATTTTCTTCTGTTTATGTATATTATTATTATGAATATATTTCTATATTGTATTATATTGTATGTGTATATCTTTATGTAGTGTATGTATATTATTATTATGAGTATATTATTATAGTGTATGTATATATTTATATTATTATTATTATGTGTATATTATTATAATGTTTGTATATATGTTCGGCTGATAAGCTTGTAGCTTAAAGCAATAAACTATTTGAATATATTGAGGAGCCACGAACCTAAAATCCAGATCCAGCCCCGACTATAGAACCTATTTCTATTCACTCCTAAATACCACCAAACCGCGGAAAACACATGTAATTAATTATTAATCTATTGTAACATTAATTTATATAAATCACTGTTTTATTATGTTCGTGTTTCAATGAGCCCGTGTATGTCGTTTGTTTGTTTAATATTTTTTACTCGAATAACAGCGCACTTCTACTGCTATCATTCATCAAGGTACACGTTTCACGACACTTGTGGAATGTTTTTCAATATGTCAAAATAAACTGCTATTGTACACAACAGTAGGATCTAACTAATTATCTCTACACAAAAATAGCAAAACTATGTTCGTTTATTAATTGAAAGATCAAAGCGGACCGCCGAACGTGCACGGACAAGATTGGTATGCTCATTCTGTTGTTGCAACTGGTGAAAAGGATTCCGTATTCAGTTCATGTACTTGGCCGCGTTGATCTGCCCTTGCCTTATTTCATTGTGAATGGGAAATTGAAGACAAGATTTCCTTGGTGAAAATATAGCCCACGTGGCCCATCTCCAACAAGAAGATAGAGCACATGATCGCTCTGGAATGTCAACAATGTGGGATGGGCGTGGTCTATGTCAATCATTGTATGAAAATGGATTCCTGGGTCATACCACTGAACATTCCTTATCTAGGGGTATCGGGTTCTCTCTGTCAACATCATGATAAATTTTAATATTAAAAAAATATATATCATTACTAATGGACGATTTTATTATATAGTATATAATTAATGTTAGAAACAGCATTGTGTAAATGTTTTGAGTGATGCGATTTTGTTTTTTGAATTGAGGTCGAAGTGAATGAACACCTGTGCACCCCTGTTTGTAGAGTTAATCGTCCTTTTCGTTGGGCATAGGAGTCTGCAGGGTTTAATGTCCAGTGAAATATTTCGCGTAAGTACATGAAATTCAGCGAAAATTATAAAACAATTATACTTTAAAGTTCACATCTTATTTTATGTAATTATTTCAAACGCGTATCTTATTTATTTCCTGCCGTATTACGTCTAGAAGTTCTCAATATTTTGCGGTAGAAAAACAACATGGCGGCTTCAAAGTTTAGCCGAGAAAGCTTGCTAAGTGTTTCTGTCAAATTTTACAGTCCACTGCACAAAAATGTCAAATAATACAGTCGACGTAGACACCTTTATTAATTTAATTACGTGAAAACTAGTTATATTTTATACAGTTTCCATGTGCAGAATGCCACAATTAATAGTTGGCTTGTAGTTATTGTGGAAAAAAGGTCATCAAAACTTAAATAGTGTGTAGACTAGCATATTGAACGTCACTTGCCTATTGAAGTAACATACCTACATTTATGTTATTATCCCCGCATGAAGTAAAACGTATTTAACATGATTGATATTAAGAAATATTTAATGTTTTTAAACTATTGTGTTACTTATCGTGAAGTTTGTTTGAAGATACGTGTAATGTAAGAAAATGAACACTCCACTTTGTTATCATTAGTATCAGTAAAACTATTTTTGTTTATCACAAATATATCTAAAGTGTGATTAGTATGACAAAAATATGCACAATGAATTCTTTATATATATATATGTAAAAATAATAATAAATACACCCACTTCAATAAAATTATGCTCATTTTGTAAAAGATCACAATTTATTGGGATTGAGGAAAAATAGCCACCTGATTGAATAATTATTTTTTCATTAACCTTTTCCAACGGATTAGATATCTCCATTTTTTTAAATAGTAGCCATATGAAAATTAAATGTATAAATAGAAAAAGGGATTTCTTGTTAGATATTTTCCTGCCAATTACCAATGTGAAATGTTGATGTGTAAAAAAAACCTGTAATTACTGTCACTGAGCATGAACATACAGGCTTAATTGGTTACAAAAACACCCACCCTAATTAGGTGGGAATCTTGACTGATGTATTGTTCACCAATAAAGACCTATAATGCATATTCTCTTTCAACAAATAATGTTTGTTCTACAATATTGTTTATAAGAAATGTGTGTATTTTCAACATAAATATAATCAAATAATGATTTTAACACAAAATATGTTGCTCTTGAAGATACAATCTCTCACATACACACACTCACAATTGCAGACACACAATAAAATACGTAAATAAAATTTGTAATTAATTACATAATTCTTATAAATCATTTTTAATGTTATTAAAGAAATCATTTGTGCCAAAATTTCTTTTTACCCATTCCACTTTCCCCAATATATATATTTATTATTATTAAATCACAGTTAGTATTTATAATGATTTATTATATCAAAAACTGAAATGTCACCTTATTTCTTCCCAAAAGAAATTACTTCACTAGATTAAAATATAATTTGCCATATGTTTTTAAATTTCAAACTTGGCAAATAATATATTTTTATGAAGAGTGGCAAAGCTAGCTCTGACAGTGGATCATCATCTAACCAAAGCAGTTGTAAAACAAAATCAAACCAAGTGTAAAAAAAACCCCAGTAATTTATGAGTTATCAGTACATATATATATCACCAGATGGGTTTTATAAGTTAATATTAATATTTTTAATTGGAAAGTAAATGAAGTGTTCCAGTGTATGCTTTGTTTTTTGAAGGGGGTGGGTATTGATGGGTTCCTCAGCAAAGCAGACGGCTGAAAATTTTTATCTTAAAATTTATGGATTGTTTTAAACATAATTATTTTAATATGGGACTTATCTCATTAAAGTTTAAAATATATATATGAGCATCTGTTAAATCAAACCATAATTAAATAGAATATTCACATATATTAAAGTGTCAACATTTTTACAAACCTAATAATAATATAAAACATTTCTTAGGTAAAATAGACCATTTTTTCAATTTGTTCCAATCATAAATCATATATGGAAATATAATAAGTTAAAAAGGAATTAATGTTTATGATAAAATTACTGGGATTTATTGTTTTTGTAATGTCTTTTCAGTGTGCACCAAGGTAGCAGTCCTGAAATGGAAACCACCTTGAAATGGGCTGCATTCTGCAAGAGATAAACTCATTCACTGTCAACCATGTTCCGTGAACTCACATAACCGAATATCCTTGCACTCCAACACATATTTCGAATTATGTCTTCTAATAAGGATACTTACCAGAAAAGATTTTTTGGTGCTATATCATGGATGTATGATTTAAGGGATTTATACCTCATACCTTAGCCAAGATAAAACAATATTTTCGACTGAATCACCAATCTATATTGTGTATAACTTGGCTTTTGTTTTTATTCCTATCTGGATGTACTTACAAAAAGTGTTCATTTATGTATCAGTTAGTGGATAATACGTCTTTCTGCTTGGGACATAACACACAGTTGACAATCCCATATGATACGAAAAGACGGGGATCGTTCAGGTAGGCGACCCCTTTTGTCCACATTTGTCGGAAATAACCGACACATGTTGCAAGAGATTCGCGACAACCTTAGTCACTTGAGAAAACAGGAAGGGGGCAATGCTGATTTGTCAAGTTTCAAACCGGAATTATCACAAAGTACACCAAATTTGTGTGACAAAAGTGGTGGAAAAATGACACGATTGGATAAATACCACCAGAAGGCTCTGGCAGATATCCGGGATAGTTTGCGTCCATTCCAAACTCCTGCCAGTGACACTAGCAGCACAGGAAGCTCGGGTTGCCAGGCTAGCGGAGATACTGATGTCAACAAAGCCATGCTCTTCACTCTCGTTAGCTGTGGAATTGAGGAGGTAACTATTTAAAAAAAAAATATACATGCATTTGAGAAATGGTGTCAGTGGGGAATGCTTGTAATTTGCTCCATAACACTCTGGACATAATAAATTTGACCCCAAAATTCTTATAAAACATGTTTGTTAATTTTGGAAATTACAGATTACTCTCTAGTACTGTATCGGGGATGGTATAATATAAAAAATAATGATAAAATATAGAGTACACTATCTTAAAACACCAAACCTTTTTCAATCTTAACATTAAATAGGTAATAACTTCCACTTAGTATTTACATGTTTCAAGTCAAAAAAGTCTATCATACTTTATTAGTGGTGAGAAAACGGACATATCGAGTGCTGAAATTCATTGTTTGAGGGGCATAACTGTTATTGTCATTGTGGTGCACTTTTAAAACACAATTCCTTTATAATAATTCTAAATAAAATAATTTGAAATAAATATTTTCAAATCTTTGCTATTCAGAATATCAGGTTACTTTCTTAAATAAATGCATTGTACTACATTTATGTACTGTTCCATTAGAACATTTCATAAAAACATTGTTGAACTTCAGAACATTGTTCACTATTTATAAGGCTTTAATATTATTAGAACATTGTTGATATTTTAATGTTTAACATAATTATAAGAACACTAAAATGACTTCTACAGTGACTAAAAAATATTGGATTCTGATAGGCTATCTACTTTAAAAACTGGGTTATTAAAGACATAGTCCCAAGATATTTAACTTTTAAGGAGATTTGTGCACAAAATATTGATTACAAATGAAACTTACATGCATTTGTTATACTAGATCCCATGTTCATATCACACAAGACATTTCAACTGAACTATGGTATAGGGAATTCCATATTGAGTCAATCGATTTTTTTCACATTTAAAAATGTCAAATTTCAAGATTGGAACTCCTCGTAAAACAAATGGGGGCAAAATAAATTGGTACGGAATGTTTTTGCAGCTACAAAAATATTCAGGAGTTTTAAAATAAGGGCTAACGGGTGAATATCCGTAACGTGACTCGAAATATAAACATCACATTTTCAATGAAAAAAACCCACCTTATTTTTTTTTGGATTTATTGTATGTGAGCCTAATTCATTATTATTTTTAAAATATTGATAATAAGCAAGATGTTGTGGTTAGGTAAGTAGTTAAATGAAGTATTTCTATGGACAAATCAAATGTTTATATATATAAAATTAATTCTTTGTTTGGAAATTAATTAGGTCAGTTAGAGACTATGCGTTTAATCATTGTTGATCAACCTCTAATTATTAGACTGGTTTATTTGAATTGGTGTTCATAAGCAAATGTGACATCACCATTCTGCTAATTTCCAAAATGAAGCACCAAATATACTGACCTGTGGTCAGTAGTAAGCCATTTTTCATTCATTTTGTTAAACATTTAAATGATCTGTATATGAAAGTTGTTACTTAAAAAAATGTATTTCAATAAAACATCCCATAGAAAGGAAAATAAAATAACAACTCATAAACAACAGACCATCTGAAGTACGACCATTATCTGGCATTTGAACAAGTTTGACATTTTACTTTTCCATATTATATGCACAGTAAAAAACTTGCAGACAATATTGGAAAACCCACATCACATAATTTTGATATCTGTCAATTATCACATTCTCACAATCTTCAAATAGTTCAATCCTATTATTGAATAAGTTTCAAGGGTAAAGTTGTTTTATAGCACTAGCAGTGGTAGAATGGAGATAAACATACTACAGTTTAATTTTTTGTAACATTTAGGGGTTTCGAAGTGAAATCAAAGTATATTTATCTCCTAATTGAATTAATAGGTCATACATGTAATTATTAATAAAAAAAATTAGGATTATTTTTGTGCAGTCATTTTAATATGTAAATTATCTTTTGGTGATTGAAGATCAATATCAAATTATAAATGATATATTGTCAGACATGTATTCTGTTGTATGCAAGGAAAGATAAAAATATCAAGTAGATTCGTAGACCCTGTCAGTGCTTATTGTTACATTTTCTTCATAATGTAAGCTAATTTGCATATATATATGTATATATATGTATGCAAATAAAGTAATTATCTAATCACAGTATATTTAATCTTAATTATTTCTAAAACAAGTCCAACATTTCAGAGGATATAATTTTTTTTATTAAAAGTTAAAACATGCTAAAAAAAATTGATATTTCCAAATTTCATTGTGACCATTTTTAAAATATGGTGCCTTTCTACTTCAAATGCATGGTTGTTTTTTTAAGGGTTTACCTCATATTTTTTTAGAACATATCATAGAACAGTGTCTATAAAAATAAACTAATAATAAACAGAGGCAATTTTAAAAAATCCGAATTGAAAGAATTATTTCAAGACAGATTTTCAGGAGTTGAAAATTACTATTGCCTGGGGGGAAGTGGAATTTGATGATAGGGTAACTGATCTGCAAGATCTAACTTGCCTGTGGGCAAGTAAACTTTCAAGTTATTAAATTCTCAATTCAGTGACAACATTTCATATAAAAATATAATGGCTTTCAAAATTAATCAAATGTTACATCACGTTTTTGCAGCTCACGTCACAAAGTTATTTTCTTCTATTAAGTCAGTCACAATGTTTCAGTTATTTCCATTATGATAAATGCTTTCAATAACTCATTAGGCATGTTCAGGAGATCGACAGCTGGCAGTCCCTCGCTAGATTGGTTTGTAAGAGTAACGTTAATGTAATAGAAGATGACAGTTACCAGTCAAATAGTTTGCTTCGCGAACGTTCGTGAATGATTTCTCTGATGAATACGGAAATAGACAATAATTAGAGTTATCTACCCTAATTCTATATAAAGATTGGGAATTCTCGACGGATATGGGACGATGTTGTCAAATGTAGGCCTATTATGGTACATTATTTAATACAGTTGTAATAAATGACATTCTGAGACGCCTCTTTTTAAAGTTGAGTTAAAAAAAAGTTCAATAGTTGTTGTTCACCCACATAATGTTTTGGTCTGTTACGTCATTAGGACTGTCAATGAATCTAGGTGGTTTATCTTTTTGAACACATTTTTAATGTGTTATTCATTTAAGAAATTGATTAAAATAATTTTGTTACACTCTAGTGACGTAGTGTATCTGCTGTATTTTTATTTTGTGGGCAGTGGCTATAGAAATTAGAAAATAGCTGATCATTTCATTAATAACCCTTTATCAAAATCAGCAAGAGTGATAATGAAATACATTTACTGGTGCAGTGTAATTAACTGGTTCATCAAAGGCCATGGTATGCACTGTCCTGTCTGTGGAACGGTACGTATAAAAGACCCCTTGCTGCTTATCAGAAATAGTAGCCTATGTGGCACCAGCAGGTGTCCTCTAAATACATATATGTCAGAATGATTATAAGATTTACGGCCAATAGCTGATAATAAGATAAAAATCAATGTGCTCTAAAGGCTTTGTTAAATAAAACAAACTTTACTTTTAGTAAATATTGTTTATGACATACTTTACATGAAACATATTTTAGTGTATTTGTTTAGTGTAATTTGGATGGACAAGTGAAAAAATATTGTGGGTAAGTGAAAAAGAAAATATCACTTGCCCTTGGGCAAATGTATTATAAAATAATTTTTCAACCCCTGATTTTATTGCTTTTTAAAATGTCTTATGTTTGTATTACTTCATAGGTTTAGCACTAAGAATGTATTTCCATGAGTGCTGCTTAATAAAAGAAAATGGAGTTAAATGTGCATGTTTTCACATCAGCCTTGTTAAGTTCATTTGATGGTTGTATTAGCCCACTAATGGCTGTATTAGCCTTCTTTATTGCCTCAGGCCAGTATAGCAACCAGAGGGCCAATATTAACACCTATAAATAATGGCAATATGGAAACACCCATTTAATAACATAATGGTATATCTTTTTAAATGTAATACATTTGAAAACAAATATTTTTTGGAGTTTTGTTGTCTTGTACAACTGTGAGACAACTATGAGACAAAACCCCTCCCTAACTTCTATATATTTTTAATGTTTCAGTGGTCCATATATGCTGGTAATTTCAGTATCATTTGTTTGTTGGGTAATGATTTTTGGTATTGCAGCTGTACCAGTCTGAATGTTTTCTCATCAGCTTATGGAGTCTAAACATTTTCCTTACTGACTTATGGCCAGTCTCGATTTCCCCTGTATCTTTAAAAAAATAATTAAAAAAATAAAGAAATGAAAGAAAGAAAAAGATTTTTAAAATTTAAATAATTACATCAGTTCTTAAGATAGATTAAGCCTAGCAAATGTTCATTGCATTGTTCATATATTGTCTGTATGGATGAAAATTTAAAAATAAATCATTATAGTTGACTGCTTCTCATAGTCTTGCAATACATTGTTCTAACGAGCACTGAGTAATGTTTCTGTTACCTTAAATTATCATCCAACAATTAACCTACATTTGTGTTCATAATATAACCTATTGTCCAACTTAATCACTGTTAAGTTATTGATTGGGTTAGTTGGTATTTTATATTTAGCTGTCCATAGCAAAAGTGTTCAAAATGTTGATTATCAGAAGCCATTCAAAATTATTTTCAGTGATAAAATTTTAATATTAAAAAATAATTCCTTGAATAGAAAATATTTTTATTGGGCCATAGTTAAACTAAATTTTACCTTATTTATCTTTCAGTCATTTCCATGAGTGTCTTAGCCCCTATCTATACAAACTTAAAATTGAGATACCCAAAATAATATAATATTTTAAGCATACTAATTTTGGTGACCTGTTTTAGTGGTATGCAAATTAGTACTTTATAAAAATAGGTAAATTTTGGCAATATTTGTGGATGATTTCTGTTCGACAAATACATAATGTACATAATGCTTAAGGGGTAGATGGGATCCTGGAAAAACTTATGTATTCATTGTATAAATAATGTGTATTTAAAACATGTTTGGAAGCAGTACACAGGTGTGTGTATAACAAATTGCCTGATTTTGGATTATGTAATTATTGAATGGCCTCTTATATAACATAAATAACATCATTAAATTTAGTATTAATTCACTGTTGCATTGCTAGATCTCTGTAATATAATATATGATATAATTGACACTGTTTATTGATGAGAAAATAAAATTTATGTCAGTAGATTGTTGCTTTGTAGATCATTATATAGATTGTTCAGACATTATCAGTAGAGTTGGAAGGTGCTGAAAAGTGGGGTCACACATGGACACATACATATATTTACAATGGAAAATGAATAATTATATACAACATATCTAAAAAGTGGGGGTGGGGGGGCACATGCCCCCTTACCTGCCTCCCCCTCCCCTCCTATGCCAGTGATTATTATAGTACATGTAACTTTTGAGGCTACTATCAAGTTATAAATAGACCTATCACATGACTAGGCATCTGCTGCAAGTCACCATGGTAACCATTATATGGATTGTGCTTCCTTTGTCAGTGTTAACCACTGAGCTGATAAAGCAAGTCATTCAACCTGTGGTGTATGGAAACAGGGACACCTGCTCCGGATGGGGGATATTTACCACGGGGATGGGGGGGGGGGGTAATCCCGGGCCGCATTTAGTGCCCCC
>JAULBS010027234.1:0-10457 GCA_032355785.1 Symmetromphalus regularis
TGGGACGGTGCATATAAATGACACCTTGCTGCTTAATGCAAAGAGTAGACACAGTGGCGGCAGTGTGTTTCCTCTAAATACATATGTCAGAATGACCATATGATTGACGTCCAATAGCCACTGATAAGATAAAAATCAATGTCTCTAGAGGTGTCGTTAAATAAAACAAACTTTACTTTAGGTCAGACATAAAAAGAACGGTCATAGCTTGTTTACTTTATTGCAGAAATTACATGGTCGGAAATTCTGCCAGATCTATCTACCGACCACTTTATTTTCTCAACGGATTTGGAATAATATCAACAAGTGTCAAAATCAATCCCCAAAAGTCAGCAGTCGGTGGGAAATTCTCATCCTTGGGTTCAAAACTTGTTGGAGTCTGGTTTACATTTTGATTATGTGTCAAAATTACCAAATGTTTAACATCCAGTGTGCTCTAGCGGATGTGGTTAAAAAAATAAATTATTAAAGAAATTAAACTTAAATTTTGATAAAACTTCAATAAAATTGATAAACTGATTTTTCTCTAAATTAATTATTCTTTCAAGAAATATTTTTTTTATACCTTACTGGCTTACATGCACACCAGTTTGTTTTAATACAGATTATATTGAACTAAATTAGGTAATTAGAAGGTCAATAAAGGTTACCCTTTAGGTGACTGCTTCATACAGGTAGCATTATACTAAATTAGCTGATTTTGAGAAAATGAATGTGACTCCTTTAAGACAAGTGGCTGCTTAATACAGGTTATATTAGGTTATATTGTACTAAATTAGAAGATTTTGAGAAAGCGAAGGTGACTCCTCGAAGACAAGTGGCTGTTAAATATGGCTTATGTTGAACTAAATTAGGTAAATTGGGAAAAAATAAAGGTGACCCTTTAATACAGATGGCTGCTTAAAACAAGTGCCTGTATGAGCAGATTTGATTGAGTATCAAAATGCTTGATTAATATCACCAAAATGTCCAGGCATCTTCACTGAAGATAAAAATGCCACCTCAGCTCAACTGTCCTGCTACATGTTTGAGTTCATTGTACAAAACTTCTCATGGATACATCTTCACCACAGGATATAAAAAAAAAAGAGCTTGAGTCTAACAATGTCACAACACTTGTTGGTCTCTGTATAAAACCTCTGTTGCCAGGGCTAACCAACCTCCCCGAGCCCTATACCCTTCCCTTAAGATGTTGGGCCCCAGGATGGGGGTTGGGGGTGAGGTGGGGGAGGGTATCAGAACATTTTGGCAAATGGTAGATGGCCAAAGATTTTTGTTTTACAATTAATCCAAATAGTTCAAATCTCAGTCATGGTATGGGAATTTCAATCTCAATATTTCTGAAAAAGGAATAATCCTGCCAACTGCATAAAAATATTTGGGCAAAATGCCTACACAATTAAGAAGATTTTACTGTATTATGCAGTATGATACACAATACAACAGATGTGTATATAACAATAGGTTTTTGAAACTAGTTTATCTGTTGGTGTACATGACACCAATGACCATGTTGTTCCACAAATGGAAAATGTGGCAAACATTCTAATTATTAAATGAACGTGACTCTGGTCAGTGCTTCATTCCATTGTCCAGTCAGCCGAAATGCAGCATGGAAATCATTGACCGTCATTGATTTTCACATACGCTTAAAGGAAACTGACATCAGGTAATTTCAAATCAAAATGGCTTCACTACATGTGTGTAGGCGTAATGCCAACAACTACAGAAAATTGCATATGTAATACTTCCATTAAATTATCAAACAAGGTTAGAAGTTCATCAGGAAAAAGGAAAGCAAGGTAACCGTGCTTAGAAAATTCTGAATGCCAGGCAAGTGACAAAAATGTAAAGTTTGTTTTATTTAACCTCTATTGCACATTGATTTTAATCTTATCATCGGCTGTTGGATGGTCATTGTGACCTTTATTTTAGAGGAAACCCACGGCTGCCACATAGGTTACTCTTTCCGAAAAGAATTTCAACAGATGAGCAGGATGTAGCTGAAGCAGTAGCGTGTCCACCTGTGGAGCAGTTGGACATCGGATCAATCCTTCTCAGAGGACCCATTTGCAGTTTGGGCTATTTTCTGTTCCACTAAAGAAATATGTCGAAATGATAAAATAAAAATCAATATGCTCTAGAGGCTTCGTTAACTAAAACAAACTTTATTTTGTTAAAAAAGTAAAGTTTGTTTTATTTAATGACACCTCTAGAGCACAATGATTATTATCTTATCGGCTATTGGACGTCAATCACATGGTCATTCTGACATATGTTTTAGAGGAAATCCGCTGCCGCCATATTGGCTACTCTTTTCGATAAGCAGCATGGGGTCTTTTATATGCACTGTCCCACAGACAGGACAGCACATACCATGGCCTTTGATGAGCCAGTTGTGGATCACTGGTTGGAACAGAAGATAGCCCAAACAGCAAATGGGTCGACTGACAAGGATCGATCCGATGACCAACGGCTTCAAAGGTGGGCACTCTACCATTTGAGCTATATCCCGCTCCATAAAATTTACAAAGTTCAAAGTCTGTTATGATATTACAAATATAAAGTTATAAAATGTACTGTACACATAATTTATATAAATGTTCCATTTAAAGATAACCCAAACCAGACCAGACACTTGAACTCTATGCAGGTGGCTTATTATCCTGCCAAACCTGGTACAATTAAATAAATCATCTTTAATAGCACCCAGCATAATACACAGCAATGTCTGTTATAAATAGCCTTTTAAGTGACATGCTCAGTAATGACTTGACTAGTTGGTTTGTTATATTTATTTCTGTGCTTATGTCCAATTAAGGTTCAAGCATGCTGTCCTGGGCACACAACTCAGCTTCCTGTGCTGTCCATCTAGGACAGAGGTTAGTGTTAGTAGGAGATATAAAAACCCACTGCCCTAATGTGGCTACTCTTATTGATAAGCAGCGAGAGATCTTTTATATGCACTATCCCACAGACAGGATAGCACAAACCATAGCCTTTGATAAACCAGGTATGGATCACTGGTTGGTATAAGTGGTAATACCATATACACATTCATTGAGCCTTGTGGAGCACTCACTCTGGGTTGGACCTGATACCAAGATTAATAACCCCATGCCTTGACTGAGATTTGATTCCAGTACCTACCAGCCACAAGTCTGATAGCTTAACCACTGTGCCACCAGGGTTGGTATGACTGACTAGATAACCTTATGATATATCACTTGTCCCACAAAGCTTATTCTTAATCAGACAAAAATGTCTTCAAAAAAGGTATTAAAAACAAAAATAATAAAATATATTATCTTTAAATTTACCGTATGTAATATTGTAAAATTAAAAATTGGTTTTGAACTGTAAAATAATGACCTAAAAAATTCTGTCTCGATGGTAAACCAAAAATAAATGCAGTCCTACGTGTACTATAACTAGCCTTTATCAATTATTTATGGAGCACTGAATAAAACGGTTGAGTGGAAAGCTGATTTTGTGATGCATGGATAAACAATAAGTTAAAAATATCCATACTGTTCCACACAAGAATGATGAATGTCATGCGGGTTCTTACATAATATATACAACAAAATAAATTATTTAATTTGTTTCATTTTACAAACATATAAAATATACAGATCTACCAGCAGTGGACACATGGGAAGGTATAGGGGATTTAATACCCCCTTTGTTTAAAAAAAACAAAACAATTTTTCACGTTATGTATTAAAAAAAGAAATGAGAAGATACAGATGTTACACACGTCTTTATTTCTATACTTACATATTTAGGTTCCCCATATAATTTTAATAGTTAGTAATGCCTTAAAAATGGAAAAGCTAAAAAATAAAACATTCACCAACTGAAAACCAACCCACTTTCCTTAAAGCCTGTGTCCATATCTTTCTACTAATTTCATATTACAATATATCTCTATATTTTTATTCTGCATGCCAAAATAACGAGAAAATTATTAATATGTACCACAAAATGGTAATCAGAACACTGTACAGTCAAACTTGCCCATGAGGCCACCTGTCTTAAACAGCCACCTTTATTTTCTCTCAAATCAGCTACATGTAATTTAGTATAATTTAACCTGTATTAAGCAGCCACCTGTTTTAAGAGGCTACATTTTCTTACTCCCTTGTGTTGCTGCTTAAGACAGGTTTGACTGTATATGCACATGGAGGATAGTATTCTGAAAAGTAATACTGAAAATTCCTATTGAAATTATTCTGCTGTTGAAATGACCTCATAAGCTGTACACGGGAAAGTTAACAGACAAATGAAACATCTATTCTCATTCACTAAATGTCTGTTTTAATATAGACAGGTCATAAAAGCAGGTTTATGACTTACATCTGCTAATGTGTTTGACACATATCTTTTTGCATATACATGTATACGCTGAATATTCTGGATGGGGTTCAACCAATAGGCCACATTTCTGTTAATGGTTTGCTAATTAGAAAACTGTCTGCTCTGACTTTAGTTTTAGATCAGCTTTATACATTTTTTTAAAATCAAAAACAGAGATCTCCTATAATATTAAAATAAATACAAACTACTAGTATTTTACCATCAGCAATCCTATATATATAGATATTTCAGCTTTTTTATGAAAAAAGATATCAAAGGTTTATTGAGTTTTGAGGCTGTTATTTGTATTATATTATGAAGTTTGTACATGTTAAAAATAAGATATAAACAGGAACAGATTACGAGTAGTAAATGTATCAGAGTAATTATTGAACAATGGCAGTCAGTTCAATGGTGACTTTTCAGTAGTTGTGCTGAGTATGTATTTAATATTAGTAAATTACATTAATAATTCTGCTCGGGTGACAATTTAAACTAAAATAACCAATCAAGTGATTCACACAAAAAATGAACCAATCAAGTGATACACATAAAAAATTAGCCAATCAAGTGATTCAAAAAAACAAATTAACCAATCAGTGATTCACATAAATGCATACATATTACAGAAGTTGGCTAATGTAAGACAACCTAGTGGACCACATAATATAAGGAATTAGTTATAAACAATAATTAAATAGCATGCATGAACTAAATAAAAGTGATGAAAATAGGGTGATGGTATGTATTGAATAAAGAAAAATGAAAGAAATGAAACAATAAAATTACCACAAACTCTTGATTAGCATGCTGTTCTACACTATATTAGATATTTAAATGTTTAACTTTTATACACCATTACTAAAAGGTTATTGTTATTTCACACAAACACCAACAATAAAAATCATGAGATGGCCAACATATGTGTGTAACTTATTATATATATATATATATGTTTTTTTTTTGTGTTTTTTAGATAATCCAGAAATATAGATAGACTTTATAATTATTAAAAATACAAATCAAAGATTTGCTCAACCATTTTTAGCTGAAGGATGGTGAACAATGCACACCCATTACAACAGAAAGTTCTCTAGCATCTATAAAGCTGAGAAAGAAGCAATCAAAACAGCAGGAGTAACCATCTTAGAGAATAACATGAAAGCAGCTGAGAAAATTGTGATTTTCACTAACACCCTTAGTGACATCAGCACAAAGAGGACAGAGAAACAAAGAACCAGACGTTTTATCAATTGTTACAAAAAACAAGCAGACATATCCAAAAAATAGTTCTACAGTCGATACCCTCACACTGACATCAAAGGGAAGAAGACTGTAGACAGATTAGCAGAAGATGGTGGTAATCTTCCACAGAATGACAACAGTGTCACATTTAGTGAGTCTAAATCCTTCATAAAACAGAGAAAAGAAAAGTGGATAAGAGCAACCACTGAAATTGTCCATGGTAGTTGGCAATGCCGTGGAGAATACTGCAGCACTTTATTTGCCGAGGTCTTTTTTTTCAAGGTGTATTTTTTTCTTATTATTAAAAATAAAGTAGCCAAAATTGCCATGGACATATTCTTAACTGCAGGGCTTGTAATGGTACACCAAACAGTAGAAAAGAGGCCAAATGGCATTACTTATCCAGACAAAAATCAAGTCAAAATCTTTAAACTGCACACGGGACGCAATAGGCTATAATACCATGAAAAACAGGTATGTGCCATTATGGAACAGGAGCAATAACTGCCCAACATACCTTACTGGAATGTACCATCTGTCCAACAAGAATAACAATCTGGGCTAAAAGTTTACTTTTAAAACTAAGTTCTAAAGAGATGTCAACAACCGTAATCAAACCTGCACATTTTTACAATCAACCAATTTTGTGGAGTGAGAACGTTCACTGAAGAAGTTTTAGAATTATGACAACATATTATACACAAAAAGTTACCTTTTACGGGTGAAAAATGTATAATTTTCTGACTTTACACCTAAATACTGAAATAGACAATATCAGATTAAACTGCTAGATATGATCTATTGCCATTATTTTTCTAACTTTGTACTTCCAGTAACCTAATATATTTGTAAAAGTAAAAACTTTCAAGAGCATTTTTAAATGACACCATGATTAATATTACCTTAAAAATGTAATACTGAATTTGTTATTTAAATCGATCAACTAGCATATTACTTATTAGTTTAAAATAAGAATGTTTTTTACTCTTCAGTTTATTATTTGATGCTTACGTCAAATAAAAATAAACAATTCAAATAAAAAATTTAAAAAAATATTAATCTCTCCAAAAAAGGGGAAAAAAATAAAGAAAAATAAAATTTCACCAACAAGTGCAAAAAGAACATAAAACCAATGAAAACTCAAATGTGATATAAACTGCATGCAAAAGGCAGTGATGAAATATATATGAAAATAAAACAAATATCCCAAAAGGTCACACACAACAAAACGTTACTATTCGCAATCTAACTCCAGCTACCACTGTAGAGATCATACCAAAATGAGAACATGCAACAGAAACAAACCTCATGCAAGCCAGATTAAACCACATTCATTCATACCTTGATGTTAGTCCAACAACTCATCCAGTATATATATCCGTAACACTGTCATGCACAATGCTGGAGGCAGGGATGTCGGGTGACTGCGATACTGTAACAACTGGGGGAACCACCACACTTTGGCCATCACTGGGAGGAGAGTCATTATCTATATCTAAACCTTCAAGCAGTGAGTAAAACTGGTTTGAGTCGGCACTAACGTGAGTATATGAGGGTATAGAGTAACGATTAGTCAAGAGGTCGGCCATGAACGGGCGCTTTGTCCGAAACCTATGATTCTTTACCTCCATGTCAGATAATGAAGACTGCAGACTATCCACAGTGCTCGCACTTCCAAACTCAGATCCAACACGGCTTCTCAGATCTTCCGAATGTTTCGGTGTACTAGAGGAGCTGTGCATACTCCAGTCGGACAAGTCTAAACTGGCTTTAGGAGAGGCATCACATAGTCTGTCCTTTCCCACCAGCTCCTCGCCCATGAAGTCATCCCACTCAAAGTTATCCTGTCCCGAGAACACATCGTCAAACTTAGTTTCCATTGAACTAGTGTCCGACACTGTCTGAACGTCTTCTGGAATGGTTTCTAATGGAACCAGCGATCGTTCGAACGCCTGTGGAGATACTACTCCTTTGGAGAGATACATTTCACTGACAAGTTCAAGGTGTCTGTCCTCACTCTTGTCAACTTCTACATCATCATCATCATCGTTTTCGTTGGTACTACAACACACATCATCACTAACACACATATCTCCATTTACAAGCTCGGAGCTCAGATCATCATTATCACAGACATAAGATCTCCCACTGTTCGATGAAGAATCGTCGTCAGAATCCGAAGAGGAAGATTTACTTTCATCCTCACTAACATATTCAACACAAGTACCTACCTTGTCATCGGAAAAGGACTCTGCTCCTTCAACCATTGGCTCCTCCTCAGAACCTTCAATGTTGGATATGGAATCATGGTCAGGCAAGGAAACCACTTTCGATTCATCTGAAGTTTTTACAAGTTGACTATGACTATGATCTCTAGAATCCATCAAGCTGGTCTGTTCTGTATCGACCATACTTAGCAATGGTTCAGAAGTCTCATCAGATTTGGGTAAATCTAAACCATTTTGCTGGAGTAATCTGGTAGGTTGGCTTTCAACAGAAATTGCACTTATTTGCTGATCTTCACAAGAATTTTTCACTTTATTATCAATAGGTGGTTCAAACACAAAATCTCCAAATTCCTCATTATTACCATCATCAGCACAAATGTTTTTAGTAGATGGTTCACATTTTACAGTTTCTTCAGTTTTAACTACTTTACTAACATCTTCTACTGATTTTGTCTCAGTAATATTTTCAAATCCATCATCAGAAAGAGTGGTCTGCTCTGACTTCACCACAGAATCAAGTTCTATTGTATTCAAAGTGTTTTGAACACTAACAAATGAATCCTCAATATTGATGTCTACTTCTGAGTCAACAGATGCAGCAGACGGACTGATACTCTCAACAGATGGGCTAACACTGTGAGTAGATGGGCTGACAATGTGAGTAGATTGGCTAACACTCTGAGCAGATGGGGTGACACTTTGAGCAGACGCATCAACATTCTGAATACTACCAGGATCTCTCAATAAGGTGATGTCATGTTGCTCCGAGACCTGCTCAGACGATTCCATCAAACTTTCATCACCCACCATCTCACCAAAGTCAAAATCATTTTCCATGGATTGTGTGGGTTTGGAGTTAGCTAAAGAACTGTTTGCAGTAAAATACTCTCCGGTTGCCTCGGGAGTAGTCTCAATTTCAGTGTCAAGTAATTTCTGTTCTGAACTGTTTGTATTTCGTTTTGGTGTATCAAAATTTAGAGACTTCTGCTTATTTGCGTGGGAAGCACTGATTGGAGGCAATTTCTGTTGTTGTGATGGTTGTAGTTTTTCTACTGGGGTGCTTGTCAAATGATCTGGCAGCAGTTTTCTTGCAGGCAAAGCAATCTGATCGAAATCCAATGGTGGCATATCTACAGTCACGTGTTGCTCATTAACAACACTGGTGGATAATTTCTCAACATCAGAACATTCTGAAACGATGTCACGATCTGGTGCGATGATACTAGAAAGATTTTCAAGTGATGTGTTAACACTTTTCTTATCTTCAGGAACCTCAGTGTTTTCTATTGACACCACAACACTGTCCTTAGTGAGAACGAAGTCAGTGTCAAAACTATCTGCCTTGGTCCGCAGTGATTTTGGCTTGCTACCGACTGTGACAATCTTAGCTTCAGATGGAATGATGCTGTTCCACTTCTCCTCAAATGCAGAGTCCATGGTCTGGGGAGAAGACATCTTATTGAACAAGTCCTCCAGAAGTGAATGAGCTTCAGTGATTGTTGGCCGTTGTCCAGGATTCAACCAGCAAAACTGCATCACTTCATATCTGAAAAAATATTAAAATCAATATAATTAACAACGTAAGTGTTAAAATAATTAGTCTGACAACAAATATAAACTCACAGCCTATTCTAGCCAGCGAAGTGGAGGTTTTTTTTTGCCAAAAGTCGGCCCATGTCACCGAGTTATTAGCTGTAGTGAGATATGTAATTCACCATCATATTTTAGTTGATAAATGATGAAAAAAACATTCTGTGAAGTTATGAAACAGGACTCATTCAAGTGAAGGAGGACAGTGATTATTTATTATTCATCTGGCTCTGGGTTTACTTCTATTTTTCTTTAACTTCTCCCATGTCTTCTGAGAAGGGAGAAGTCACTTCTCCCATTTTTCCTATCCACGAATAGGGCCTGAAACCATTTTAAAAGAACATTTAAAAAGTGAAAAGACAAAACTCAAGTGTGTGGTGTATCAAATATACTACTTTCAACTAACAGGGTGCTAAGTAATCAAATATAACCCACAACCGTTAGAAATATACAAAAATATAAACTGTACCACATCCACAGATGCCATAACAAAATCTGGCTATCAGAAAATATATGCTATGTCAAAACAAATAAAATTTTGTTTGTTTTGTTAAGTTTAACGACACAACGAGAGTACATTAAATTATCAATCATCGGCTATTGGATGCAGTGCTGGAGAAAATTCAAAATGCCACTCAGTCCCACCTATGACGTCATCGGTACACTTTGAAAAATATTTGCAACCCCCCCTTGCAAATAATCTGTTTTGTCTGTGGGTAATGTTGTCATACAATAATAATTGGAAAATTTTACTATATCATGATGTTCATGTTGCTTTTTGGATGATTTAATTTTAGTTTTAGAGTAACAAAAGATTTTAACTCCCATCAATGCAAATATAAAAGCTTATGTCAAGTAATAATAAATGTCGATATTTACTTGCATTTATTCACATTTTGCCTAAGAAAACTTTTACTTAAAACACCCATCGCCTCTCAAACAATAGAATAACGTGCACGCTATTGGATGACCTTGAACTTCACATTCTGATAACCGGTGTAACTTTTTCTGCTTACCATAATAAAAAGAAAAATA
>JAULBS010027242.1:0-10456 GCA_032355785.1 Symmetromphalus regularis
TCTGTTGACAAATTTTAATGTATTATATATCATAATAATATCATCTATGATCTGGTGTATTACTCAGTCACAAAATTCTGAAAACAGAGAATTTCCATCAGATTCCGAGTCATAATCATTGGAACGTATTTAATGATTATATCACCATAGTCTATCCAGACATGGTGGACACACGGGCTACCAACTTTGAAAAGTTCGTAGCCCGACCCCATTTCTGGTGGACTCGGGCTCCCGGGCTCCGGGCCATTTCCAACACTGCAACAGCCTTGCATTCCAGACAGGTTAGCCTTGACAGTCACTATGTAGTAATTTCACTGGTTCCAAAGATTCTCATGAAGTGCAAAAACTAGTCTAGCTAGCAATTTCCTCCTACACCTCTTATTCTTGTTCAAAGAGGTCAACTAGAGGTAGGTCAGATAACAGATGACAAGTGTTTGAATGGCATTGACTTCTTCATCAGACTACAGGGAGAAGCAGACACAATCAGTCTTAACAAAACCTCATGAGAGTTAACTATCTCAAATATAACTTGAAAATGTACAGCTGAAATACCAGCAGAACTGACATATTGTCATATTGAAGAAATACGGTACATGACATCATACTGGTACAAAATCCTACTAGAAAGATTTCAAGTTATTAATTTTTATCTACATGTAGTTAATGAGTTTCTGACAGCCAGAATTAGAATGTTTTTGTTATTAAAGGTGATATATATACATGTGTGTATGTGTGTGTGTACATGTGTATGAATGTACGTATGTACTAGGTATGTTGGTACGTAATAACAACATACGTATGTATGTACATGTACGTACGTACGTACGTATGTACGTACATATGTGTGTAGATTAGTACTATGTATGTATGTACAAATGTATGTATGTATGTATGTATGTATGTATGTATGTATGTATGTATGTATGTATGCATGTATATCACTATTGATTTAAACAGTAATTATTAAGTATAGGGGTTTGAACTGACAAACAGGCAAGAAAAGCATAAATTAAGGTATCTATTTAGTACTAAATTTCTACAAATCAAAATGACAGACATAATACAGTCAAGTCCACTTAACTGCATTCATGATAATAGCATATTCCTGTTATTTGCATAATATTCTGCTGCACAGAAACATTTCTATGCAAATATATACAAAGAATGTCTTTTAATTGCACATGCTTTCTTTGTAAATACTGGTTAATTGCATAAGGAAAAGTAGAAATCTTAATTTTTTTTCTTCCCAAGTACCAAAAATCATGGCGGATCTTAACATTTTAATCAAATAATCACAAAATGGCCACAAAGTAAGTGTAACCATATACTATTTTTGCATCTGTTAAAGTTTTCAGGTTACATAGTCAAAGAATTCCTTACTATATTGAATATTCTGATTTTTGTGAATACTGTTAAGATAAATGTACTTTGATTTTCTACCAGATAACAGATGACTTAGAATAGTTACATGATTTTAAATGGACATTTCTGATAAAGGAATAATCCTGTTAATTGCATAAAATATTTGGGCAAAATGTCTATGCAATTAAGAGGATTCTACTATATTAAACTCCACACTAAAATTGCTGTGGAAAATGCTGTGGACTCTACTTCTTCAGAGCAATTTAGTATCAGATAGTGCAAGAATAGTAATTTGATTTTAAATGGGTATTTCTGATAAGAGGATTGTACTATATGTATATTAAAAATAGTCTACTCTACACTAAAAATGCCGTGGACTCTACTACTTCACAGCAATTATTTTGCTGTGGACATTTTCTTAATTGGAGGGTTTGACTGCTGGTACAAAAATATTTTCTTTTGTTAATGTTTGATTATCCCCAACTTATTTTCAACAGTATACTTTTCTAATACTTTTCGTTTTAATGTGATTTTTTGTTTAGTTATTGTTTTTATCTAGATGCCCCAATCTTCTTCTGTTTTAATTTCCTCCAATGCCTGGAGAACCACAAGCACATCTATAAAGTCATTTATAACAGTTTTTATTTTGGCATCACCATAGCAACGACTAGGTCAGTGCAAATAGTTTATGACATGTTTAATTTTTAAAATAAGAAATAAAGATAGAAACTAACACTTCCTTGCCTGAGGCAAGTAGAAATCACTGCAGGTGAGTAAATTTTACATTATGCTAATATCCCGGGTCATAGATCTATAACCTATATTGGATTATTAACCTTAATATTTAATCAAAATCACTTTAACATGCTTTATGACATGTTGTTGCTCAGGTTATTGGACTTTAACTGCAGATGGGTCCACTGAGAACGATCGATCCAACAACCGACCGGTTCACAGGCGAACACGCTACCATTTCAGCTACATCTTGCTCCCCACTGTTCTCAATGCAAACTGTTATCCTACAAATATTCATCTAAATCTCTTCAACACATACATGTACTCTATTAATTTAGAAAAAAATTATGTTTTATGGATTTAATAAATATGTTAATCGGTACTTACTATTACTTTTATTATAGTTACTTTCGTTCCTAAGTTAATAATTGAAACCCCGTCTTAATCAATAATACAATTATATTTAATATATAATACTACTTACCAAACAACTGTTTTATATATTCTTCAATCGACCTCAAGTTATTAATTGAACATTTTACCGTAACAATACTATTATATTTAATATATTTACCGAATAACTGGTTTTATTTTGTCTTTAATTATGAACCGTATTATTACCCATATTTTGAGCAGATTTAATTTGGATCTATATAACTGAGGCCAGATTTAATTGCGATCCATATAATTGCAACCAATTCACCCACACACGTCGATACTTGGTATTTAGATAATAGTTTGTGTTTTAGTTCACCATTGATCTCTGTCTATTACTGTTTCATCGAGCGATGTAAACGTTACAATTACAATTGGTGCAATCATAGCTGTCAGATAGTTGTGACCTTAACTGTAGTACTACTATCCTAACCAATATCAATATTATACAGTACTACTTTCTAAAACTTATCTTTCTTATTCATGTTATTTAAATACACAGAAAAAAGAAGAAAGAAAAAACAGTATGTAAAAAATCTATATTTAAAATGTTTTCCAAATATTTCACCTGTTTTTTATTGTTCCAAAACTGATTACATTTTTATTATGTTGTATCCGTAGAAAAATGTTATTGCTAAATAATAGTACTATTTTCTAAACCACATCTTTCTTATCCATATTATTTAAAGACACAGAAAAAAATTATATATCTTAAAAAATATATATATTATTTAAAATGTTTTACAAATGTTTCACATGTTTTTATTGTTCCAAAACTGATTACATTTAAAAAATAATAATTTCTCCAGAAAAACGTTATTGCTAAATAACAGTACTGCTTTCTAAACTACATCTTTCTTATCCATATTATTTAAATACACAGAAAAAATTAGAGAAAACTTGTAGATAATTTTTTTTTAATTTAAAATGTTTTTCAAACATTTCTCCTGTTTTTTATAGTTCCAAAACTGATTAATTTTTTTTATGTATTATCTCCAGAAAAAGGTTATTGCCCAATAATATAATTATATTTGTTGCTTAAGTTCCAATAAAAGAAATTGTAACTGTTTTTTTTGTTTATTAAATACGATTCTTGACAATCCATGGAATGAAAACCTGACAACTGTATTGGCATTATGACCTATTACCGTATATTCCCAATTTAATGCCCCTGTGAGCATTACATTTGTCTAATTTTGAGTTTATTGTGAAGTTTGTTTTATTTAACAACGCCTCTAGAACAAATTGATATATTTTATCATTGGTTATTGGACGTAAATCATATGGTCATTATGACATATGTATTTTGAGGAAACCCTCTGCCACCACATAGGCTACTCTTTCCAATAAGCACCAAGGTGACTTTTATATGCACCACAACTGGTTCATCAAAGGCCTTTGTATGTGCTGTCCTGTCTGTGGGACGGTGCATATAAAAGACCTCTTGCTGCTTTTCAGAAAGAGTTGCCTATGAGGCGGCAGCATGTTTCCTCTAAATACATGTCAGAATGACCATATGATTGACGTCCAATAGCCGATGATAAGATAAAAATCAATGTGATCTAGAGGCGTTGTTAAATAAAACTTTAATTAATTATATACAACAAAATTTGTCAAATTGTCTGGAAAAATTCATAAATCAACAAACAAAATCTTTTTCTAAAATAGTTCTTAATATAGAAATTATTTTTCCAAATTAAAATATAATTTTCCATTTGTTTTTAAAGTTCTCAAATGGCAACTTTGGCAAGTGGCAGAGCCAGCTTTGCATATTAATATGACTGGTTTGACTAAAATGGTTATGAAATTGAGTTAACAGTTCAACAGAAAATTTGTTACATGACTAACTATACATTAATTAGCTAATTAGAATATTATATACAGTTAAATAAGTCTGTGTATTTAACTTTATTCTTGTCTGAAAAATTCATGACCCACTGACAATCATGCAAGTAGATTCATTATATCTACACTGAAACAGTGTCTACAACTAAATACATGTAGATATCGTTTTCCCACAACATGGCTACTGGTGTCACACGAATAAAAACTGTATACACTTTCCCACAGATTGGACAGTACATACCAATTCCACTTTCAGTATTGCTCTAAACATTTTGTGATTTTTAAAATTGTCTTTTGTGTGAGGTTTTTCGTGTAATTGTTTTGGTTTTATGTTTTGAATGGAAGATTTGTAGGTGAGATCAGATGTATCTTGTGTGCTTTAATGCATTCTGCAAGTGCAAGCTTGTTATTCTGCTGCTAATCCTGTTTGTACTCAACTCATTGACAAGTTACTTTCCTTTACATATATGATATACAAGACAGTGAAACATAAATCTTCTAATTACTTTTTCATTAACAGCAGAGGTCTTTCATAGACACTTTTAAAGAGACAGAACAACAAATTATGACATATCACAACCTTTGCTTTACCATTTGTGAAAATGATTACAACAGGAAATGTCCCAAAAGGAACTGCATGAAAAGATTTTATTGATTAGCAGGAAATAGTGCACAGGGAATGGTACAAACAAAAACATTTTTTTTTATTAATTCAGGTTCAGTTTTATGAAATCAACTTGCTAAAATGATTAATCACATATTTATAAAATATAAGCATCTTGTACAAATTATTTTAGAAACATAATATTAAGCTACTGTTCTATGTGATATGATATGTAACACATATGTAGCAATCCTTAATGGCTATATTCTAAACAAGAGACACAAGTCTTAAAGAGTATGTTTAATTAGAAATGATAACTATTTAATTTCTTGTACACCATAAAAATAGGTCATGATAGACATGTCTTGTATATTATCCTCCAATGGCAAAACCTAGTAACTCACATTTTACTTCTCAAGTTCTTTTGAGAAAAGGGGGAAATAATAACATTTTTGATTAAGGACTGGTTGATTGCAGTTTAACAAGAATATATTTGCCAGGGCCTATAGAATATTTTTTATATCCACTAGCCATGAGATCAGTGATTTTCAAAATTCACTAGCCCGACTTAAAAATTCTCTAGCTCTACCTCCTAACACCACAAAGTAAAAATAAAACTCAAACTTAACAATCGCTAATTTTGCATGATTTAAATTTTTTTTTTTTATAAAAAATGCACGTGTCTGCAACCTGATTCACTGTAAGATTAGTGTCACAGTTTTCAAAAACAAAAGAACACAATAGATCTATCAGGTGGCAACCTACAAGAGTTTATTTACAAATTTGCCACGTGCAATTCACCACCGATTGTCTCCATCTGAGACTCGGACTTCGCGGATAAATAACTCAGTCGGAGTAAGACTAAAAACTAACAACATAAAGTAAAGTAATCATTATCTTCAATGTAATAGATAAATTAATTATTTATAATAATTGTATTTTTAATGATAAAAGAACAGAAAAGTGTTATTTGTTTTGACCGGAAGAAAAACAATCTCTGTAGGGAAGGCATTCGGCACTCTTCGGGATATTACGACATCTTGCCAGAAACAGAAATCTTGAGACTACGTTTTTTTGCAGATTATGCTAGCAAGCTATTTGACGTATTCCAGGCTAATAATAGCTAAACAAGTATACCGAGTGCTTTTCGTAGCATTTAAAAAAAAAAATTGAAATTCCATTTGCCACCATCCGGCTAGTGGAAAGTGTTAATTAGTGGTAGCCAGACCGCAAAAAAACACTAGCCACGGGCGTCGGCCTACCATATTCTAGAAACCCTGTATTAGCTTAAATACTATAAATTACAGTTTTTTTATCAAAGATTTTAAGCAATTTTTTATTTATGAATATCTGTTATTTTTGGCTCATTCACTAACGTTTTGCATCTTGACAATGGGAACACAAGCTAACCCCAGTAGCCTACAGTTTGTAATAATTCATTGACGTTTCAATCAGGCATAAAATAGTAACTTAAAAAAAGCTACATTATCTCATTTGTTTACCAAAATGTGTGTTATAGATTTTGCCATTGGAGGGTAGCATAAATGTAAGTATGTGTGGTCACATATTTCTATAATTCTATCAGGAAATAGTCTGATAATGTTAATCACAATGAAATATCTCATGTATCTTCATATTTGAAATGATTAGCCCTAATCATCTATCATATTTAAGTCTGGAATCACTGAAAAAATGTTTTGGTGAAGTGTTCTTTCTAAAAATGTAACATTCACATTTCTAGAATCTGTAATAGTACACCATTATGTATTGATTGTTACTTTGTTATGGTCTACAATTGAGAGCCATCATAAATAACTGTAACCTTTAAAGAAGTATTTATTATTACATACATGTACGTATTGTGAAAACTGAACCTTTTAGTGGATAAAGATACAGTCTGAGAGTGTGATTGTGTTAATGTTGATGCTACAGAGGAAAAGTAAAATCCTTGTTTGGTGCTTCATCTTTTCCAAATACAATATACATGTATTCCATCTGTATATATGGCAGTGATTACGGTAACATAATTATTGCATATATCTGCTTAAATCACACATTTACTGAATATTGTTACCCAAAATACCTTAAGAGTGTTCTAGTGGTCAAGAGGTCAGGGACCGTCTAAGAAATCTGTCATGTTATATAATCATTTGTTTGGGGAGGGAAATGCAGTTAATGCTAGTTTTGTTTGGATATTAATAACAAACTGTTGATTCACAGCCTATAAAAAAAGAAAAGCATATCTAAACATACTTTATAATAATATTTTAAATAAAAAATACATTCATCATCACAAACCACATTTTTAATACAGCTGCACTGGGTTTTCCCACGTCCAAAATGTGATTGAATATAATATTTCAAGTCTTATTAAAAATCAACAATTCCATTGACATATTGTTTCATGTGGTGAGGGGAGGGAAGGGGATGGAGCCTGTATAAACATTGTTCATGTAACTCAAAGTGTCAGATTTTTTTAGAAAGTCCCTTAAAACAGTCAAAAGACTGTCAAATGATGTGCTATATTTATGAACAGATTTGAATACAGCCAAAGTACATGTACATGTTTTTATGTTTTATTTTTTGTCATTATGTGCTTTAAACAAATTTATTTGAACATATTTTTTTTTAATTTGTTGTTGTCATTAAATATTTATTTATTCTTTATTTTAATATAATTTTAGTTTTTGTTATAGTATTCATCTTTTACCAGTTAGTTAATTTTTTTTTAGATTATTTCAATTTATCGTCAGGCAACATTTGTAGAATTACAAAAGCATATTATAAATTTAGTAGTTGTCATAAATATATTTGGCATTGAATAACATTGATGTTTTGTCCAGAGATTTGATTGCATAATTTTATTACAAAAATTAAAGTACAAGAATGAATTAACATACATTATTGATGTACAAGAATGAATTAACATACATTATTGAATGAAAGTACAAGAATGAATTAACATACTGTATTGAATAAAAAAACAAGAATGAATTAACATATATTATTGAAGTACAAGAATGAATTAATATACAGTATTAAATTAAAGTACAGAACTAATGAAAAAGACTGAATAAATAATACCTGTAAGATGGTAAAATAATTATATATTTACACAAATTTATGAATTCATCCCACCATGTTTCCCAGAAATCCTTTTTAAGGAGAGTAAAATATGAACTTCTCATAGTAACATTTATTTTAAAGTAAAATATCATGTATCTATTTAATTTTATAATTGTCGTCTTCTTAAAAATGTCTAAAGAGTGATGAATTTTCATGTATTGTGCTTTTAAATTATACTAAACTACTGTCTGGCACAGTAGTTAAAAAGGACTTAAAAGATGGACATTTACATTTTACATTGGCTATTAGTATTACTCTTAAAAATATTAAACTTCTTTTTAGATCATGTTGATTTTTGCATTTATATCTGTTTATGTCAGTACCATACTTATTACACAAACACTGGTGAGCCAAATTTTATAGGAAGGGATGGACAGAGAAATTTTGAAAAGTGGGGAGGTCAAAAATATTTTAAAGTTTTATGATGGGTTTATACCTAATACCTGA
This sequence comes from Symmetromphalus regularis, assembly GCA_032355785.1. Classification (NCBI taxonomy): domain Eukaryota; kingdom Metazoa; phylum Mollusca; class Gastropoda; order Neomphalida; family Neomphalidae; genus Symmetromphalus; species Symmetromphalus regularis. The sequence goes on from JAULBS010027242.1 coordinate 8,555, forward strand.
TTATAAGGGAAAACAAATTAGTAGCCAAAAGGGGAATGTAATCCCCTAAAACATCCTTGGATCATCTTCTGAAATGTAGTATTATCATTAAGTGTGTACTGTTAGTAATGTCATAAAACCACTTTCTATACTATAATAAGTCTTACTGTGTATTTTCATAACACACTATTTCACATTAATGTTTCATTTAGATAATATTCAGTTCGTGTTTAGCTCTGTGTTAAGGCATCAGTAACAACTATTATAGTACTAGACATTAACTAATTTAATAACCATTGTTAGGTTTTACTTAATTTTTGAGAAGAATTTGTTTCCCTCTGATGGGATAAGTACATGTTTTAATAGGAACTGGTGTTTTTCCTTTCTTTCTTTCATTTTTATTTTTTCTAAACAAAACTAAATATTTTTCCACTGTGGAGTTAAGATCACAATCTGAAATGTAAAAAAATAAATAAAATACATGACTTTTATTATATCCAATGAGATATATAAAAACGAGGTTATTTATGTTATGTTCACAACATCCAGCTTCATTTTCATATTTTCTGAAAACAAAATGGCATAACTGACTACAGATTGTGATACTCAACATCAAAAACACTATGGTACAAGAATTTTTTTGGTAATGGGTAGATTCAAGCTGTAATAGGAATATTATTTCTTATCTAATATTATACATTTATACATTATATTTAATTATATATACAGAATAACCTCGATTTACCGCCTACTGTCGTACCAATGTGATTTTGGCGTTATATCGAGTTGGCGTTAAAGTGAGGGTGCCAAGGATGCACCACCAAACATTATTGTCATGTGATCATCAGAGCGGCTTTTTGTTTTGTATCGCTACTTCTTTGATGTGCAGAATCATTGCAATGACAACTAACACAGCGGTGTTGTCAATCATTAGACAATAACAGAAGTAACAACTCCTGATGAGCTTAATTAAGGCCAATATACTCCCGTCAAGCTGCTTGATTACAGCTAATTGAAGCACTGGTGATACAATCGAGGGGAGTGTAACATTTTAAATGCGTTTTGTTCAAAAACATGTTTAGCGGATGGCAGATAGCGAGGGTGGCGCTAAATAAAGGGAATTAACAATGAAAACAAATTTGGCGATACGAGAGGTTGGCGTTAAATCGGGGGAGAGGGGTTGGGGGGGCGATAAATCGAGGTTATACTGTATTTGTATCACACCAATGGGTTTGTTTGCAACATTTGTATAGAAATACACTGTAGTATATAAACGAAACGTCAAGTTTTATCATTTTAATCTTTTAAATTTTTGTGTTGTTTCTATAAAGTGGATGGTTTTAGGTCAAAGACTTTTTGTTTTAAATCATTTGTATAGTAAATGTTACCACCATCAGCAATAACAAGTTATTTAGTAACATCTAGATGTATCAATGATGATAATATTTAAACTGGCAGATGATGACAATTTATGATATATTAGTGTATTTGTATCACCCCAATTTGTTGTCAAACTGCTTGCATCAGTTGTATAGAAAACGTTACCACTGTTAGCAATAACAAGTGATCTAATAACATCTAGATATATCAACAGTGATAAGACTTATACATATACTGGCAAATGATAGCGACTATATGTATATAACTATAAGTCGTATTTGTTTCATCACAATTTGTTGTCAAACTGCTTGCATCAGTTGTATAGAAAACATTACCACTGTTAGCAATAACAAGTGATCTAATAACATCTAGATATATATATCAACAGTGATAAGATTTATACATATACTGGCAAATGATAGCGACTATATGTATATAACTATAAGTCGTATTTATTTCATCACAATCAAACTGCTTGCATCAGTTGTATAGAAAACATTACCACTGTTAGCAATAACAAGTGATCTAATAACATCTAGATAT
>JAULBS010027253.1:0-10456 GCA_032355785.1 Symmetromphalus regularis
TTAGCAGGGCAGGCGCTTATGCAGAATTCCCGAAAGGTGGTGGGGGTGGGGGTTTGTGTCCAAAAGTGATGAGTGAATAGAAATGGGGGAGAAACGGTTAATATTCACGCCCTTCCACTCTTTAAAAGGTAAAAAACAAAAAAAACAAAAAAATCGAGGAAATGGGTGGGGGTCTTGACCCCCTGGACCCACTGGATCCGCTACTGAGGGCAGTGTGTTGTGTGTTTTGTGGATCTGTAACGTATGACATAACATCTCTCCTCTTGATGCTTGATACAATATTTATATTTAAAACAAACTCCACCTTTAATCAAGTGGATTTTAACCCGCGGGACCCCCCCCCCCCCCCCATCAGCGTACACGAATGTACAACCTAACAGCGCCTGAACAAACATGGACCGGATATAATTAAAACATTGCTATTCCTTTCCTTTCGAGAACAAGTGATTGAAAGAAAGACCATTACTAGTTGAAAAACTGCGTAGGCTGAAACATTGACTTCATATTTTTAAGAAGAAATTTATTACTAGACAAAATCAAGGGAGGTAACTCAAAATAGCTGCTAGCTGTTAATTAGCCAGTCTGAGTGCTGTCCCTTTATTAGTTCCGGTTACAAAATATACTATCGTTTTTGAGATATTAGTAATTACGATTTTCAGAGCACAAAAATATTGTTGTCATTATAAGACACTTTAAATGCTACCTTTCCTAATCCTAACATATATCCTATAATTAAATTCCTCCAAACCCATCAATCATATTACAATACCCGTCATTTTCTGATGTGTCTCGCTTTCTTCCAGGGTGGTTCCAGCAATTGTGAAGGGGAGGAAGGCGCAACGTTGGAGCGACTTGTAATTGCTGCGTTGGCCTATACATGCGCTTAGGGTTTTACAAGAAAATTGTTCATTGCCCGAAAATTAGGGGGTGGGTGCCTGCGCCGGGTGCGCCCCCCGTTGGAACCGCGCCTGATTCTTTTTCGTATTTGGATGTTTAAATGATAGGATTATTACACGGATGTTGGTATATCCTAACATACTTACCATCTCAGTCAATCTAACCTTTCAGACTAACCAAGCTCATTACTGGCGCCACCGTTAAAGCAGGATACGTTCAGTTTTCGCGGACACCTAGCATTACAATCATTAATGAGACCACACTTTGAGCTTTTTCTTATCCAAGGATATGCTTTGAAACATTATGACAGTTATGTCGTTAGATTTCATATGCAACCCCTAACACGTTCAATGGTAAAATGTCGGATGATAATCTTTATCGATTTTCTTTATAAAAGATAATACAATACGTATTAATCATTAAATCCCCATCATGGCCTATACGATGTGGCGGACCCAGAGGTTTAACAAGTGTGTTAGGATATGTGCACAACCACAGCATAAGAATTGTAGGCGCCATAAATGAAAATTGTTAGTGTTTTGTTAGGTATAGCCTCCAAAAGAAAAAAATAAAATAAAATAAAAAATAAAAAAACCCACTCTTCTATATATTATGTAGGTACAGTTTATGAACTGCACACCACAAAAAAATACCTCCCCCTAAAAAAAGAAAACCAACAACAACCCACCCAAAAAAACACTGGATCCGCCCTTGGGTACATAAACGGATGCAGGATTTCTGAAAGGGGGTCCAAATGTGGATTTCTAAAAGGGTGGGGGTTCAAAAGTGATGAGTAAATAGAAATACCAGTAGGTGAAAAAATTGTAAATTGTCACGTTCTACCACTTGTAAAATGTTTTTATAAAAGAAATCGAGAAATGGGAGGGGTCCTGACAACCTGGACCTCTCCCCCCCCATGATCCGCTAGTGAACACAATAAATTAGTCACGCACGTTTTGGAGTTTTTAACTCAGGTTTAAAGATGTCTTTACACAATGTTCAAAATTAGTTTTAAATCGATAAATAAGAATGGGCTCGAAGGGGGATATGCGGTGGAGGAAGGAAGGTGTGGTGTGGTTGAGGGAAGGTGTGGGTGGAGGAAGGAAGGTGTGGGGTGGAGGAGGGAAGGAGAAGCTTGAGAGAATAATTACGACCATGCTAGCATATTTATACAGTCTGTATGTTATACACGTGTGATACACTATAATATGTTTCCCATCTGGACAAAGACAGCCGGTTACAGTGAAGTAGTATTTATTTTACTAATGTGCTTTATGGCTAACAGGTGCGTGCATCGCTTACACCTGCGTGCCAAGTACTTCCAGTGAACAAGAGTGACCTCCCCTTAACACTTGCACGTTCTGTACTCACCCCAATTAGCGGCCAAATGGAAAACACTTGTAGTTATAGTTGCTGCCTGGGCGACTTATAGGCGGTTTTTATTACGTTCGATTGTGAGAATTCTTGGAGGCGGAATCTAGTTTTTCTAAAATATTTGTTGTTCTTTGTTCCGACTATGTGAAAGTTGAATACCGGAGTATCAACGAACCAAAAACAAGAGAACAAGCGATGTTTTATTGTTGACTCAATCCGCGGTGTGTTTATATTTTCAATTTGAGTGCAGTGCTATCAAACCGCGTAGGAATATGGACTCAGTGACACCAAAGACCAAACAATATGAAAGAGAAAATCCATAAAGAATCAATGCATTAAAAAGTATTGTATATCAAGCATTTAGAATAATGAGTACAAAACCCAACAAAATGCATTTTAAATATGCTAAATACATACTAAACAGTGGCGGGTCCAAGAATTAAAAATGAAGTGGAGGTAGAGTAAGTATTAAGATATAATATTGACAGACTGTCAAGGGTTCTCGATGCAGTGGACTATACAGACAATATAGATATTATACTGCATAACATTTCTGGAACAAAAACAAATGCAACACAAAAACGAAAATTGGTGGATAGAAGATACGAGTGTGGAGAAGTAGATGTTACAAACAAACAAGGGCAATACTATTTAGAAATAAATAAGTAAATAAATAATTCATCTTTGAATTTGAAAAAATAAGAATTTAACAAATATAAAACAAAACTAAAAATATAATTAAAAAAAATAATAAAAACACAATTAAATAAAAAGAAATTAAAAAAATATAAGGATTCTTTCTTCAATTCGCTTTATTTGTTATTTGTTACCTTAGCATAATTGACAACCCCAGAATTAAAGTGTTTTAATTATTATTAATAGGTGTTACATATAAGAAAGAACGCTGTAATTCTAGCATCGAGATATCCACAGCGTAATAAAATTTATATTAAAAATATTTACATCCTAGTTATACCACTAAATCCTAGAATTTAGCTTCTTACAGAGGATCAAATTTGTTAATGCTAAATATTACATTTTCTGCAAAAGTATCACAATACCCTTGTGTTTGGTTACGATGGTAATAAAAAAGAAAAAAGGGCCATGAAAAATCGTACATTTTTGTTCCTATCTTTTAAATTTAAAATACAATTTTATTAATAAATAAAAAAAAAAAAAAAAAAAAAAATGTTAAAGTCCTCAACACATCAACATATTATTAATGTGTAACTGTCTTTTGTTTTAGAATAAAAGTGAAATAGAATGAAAATTTCGACCCCTCACACTTTCTACTCTTCACCACACGACCACTGGCACTCAATTCATCAACGTACCTCTCCAACTATTAACTGGCGTATCAAGACAGATAGGGTGAGACCAGGGTGGTGTGCACCCCAATTTCAGTTATGTATACAAAACCAGATTACCTCCCAATACAAAATCTATTGAACAATACCCCATTAAACAAAATCCCCACCCACTATTTGGTTACAGATCTGGAATTAAAATTATTCCCCTTCTTCCCCCCCCCCCCCGCTCTGACATTGATCGACAAGGCAGTACTTCCGTTAATCCAAGAACTGTTTGACTTATTTTCATCTTGCTGTATTAAATAGGTAGCAGACGCGAACTGCTGGCTGTGCACGCGCTATGCGCGAGGTGGGCGGTGATAAACATGTCTGCTGTGTAGATGTGTGTTGATAGCACTCTCACGGATGAAAGGGAGGTAATTACAAGCGATGCACCTGACACCGACATCTCGCACGTGCTTGACATACTGCTCAACATGCTGCGTACATTTCAGTACATTTTTATAATACCAACCACAAAACTGTTACGTTCACAACCCTATATAAATCTAAAATATACTGGCAGGGGCATTAGAACGGAGTGTGTGTGGCTTCAACGCCCATGTACTGGTATATAAACATTTTTCAAAGCTCTTTTAATTAAAGTGCATTATCATAGTTATCATAATTTGCTATTTTAAAAAAGAAGAAAGAAAGATGAAGAAGAAAAAAAAAAGAAACATATATTAATGATAAACAAATGCAAATTAATTAATCTTTACGAACATGGTGGCCTAATTAACGCCAATAGCGTATCTTTTATTTATTTTTGCTGGAGAGTAGTGAAACAACTATAGAATCTATAGAACGCTCAAATTACAATGGTGTGCAACCACACTACAATTACTCTTTTCCAGGATAAATAATATCACCATAGTCATATGTTTTCATTATAAGTACACGAATAAATTCCTTTAATCAATAGAAATTTGTTTTTTGAATTTAACTAATGATATCAACATAAATATTAGGACTGCCACTAATTCATAATCACATTTTTAATTGTCAACTCCTAAAGCGTCGTCCACATCATGTAAAATTATCATTTTTTTTCTGGTAGCAGATTGCTTTAATTGATAGTAATTTATTCTGATTATGTAATTGAGGGTATGCCCTTTAAATGCAATGCATTTCAACACAAATAATTTCAGAGGACTGCCACCTTATACAAATATGCCCCCTTTAAAGAACTGCAGATTAATAAAAACGTGGTTTTATTACTGTCATACATATTCAGATTCAGGACAACGGGGGAGCGGGATCTAGCTCAAACGGTAGCGTGTCTGCTTGTGAACCGGTAGGTCATCGGATCGATCCTTCTCGGTGGACCCATTTGCAGTTTGGGCTATTTTCCGTTGCAACCAGTGATCCGCAACTGGTTCTTCAAAGGCCGTGGTATGTGCTGTCCTGTCTGTAAAAGACCACTTGCTGCTTATCGAAAAAGATTAGCCTATGTGGCGACAGCGAGTTTCCTCTAAATACATATGTCAGAATGATCATGTGATTGACGTCCAATAGCCGATGATAAGATAAAAATCAATGTGCTCTAGAGGCGTCATTAAATAAAACAAACTTTACTTTTTACATACAAATGTAGGTCAGACAGTCAAGCAGAAAACTGTTTATGAGAAACTGTTGGTAATAAAACAAAATGATTGATCCCTGTGGCGTCATCACGATTCTTCTGTTGACCTTATGTCGTAGTTATTATGCTTTGCAAAGTTAATAGCTCCTGATTAACCAACGTCCACCAGTGTCATTAAAAAAAACAATAGTTGTCTTCCTTAATAGTGGGTCCGAGTACTGTAATTAATATTGATATCAATGACACCTTTTATTTTGATTCATCTAGTGTATACTCAACCCAAAAAGAAAGTATGCATGTTGAAATATTTTTTGTTTTATGGGTTGGTCACAGTAATGATCCATTGGCAGCAGACACTTGCGCTATTTGTTATATTACTGCACACTCACCTCTTCCAAAATGGTGTGGTTATCAACTTCCAGAATTTATGCCGTGAAGGTCGTCTTTTTAATGAAATAAATTACTTGATTACATGCATACTTTCTTTTTTGGGTGAGTATGTTATATATAGTGGCACAGTGGTTAAGCTGTCAGCCTTATGGCTGGTAGATAAAATCTCAGCCAAGACACTTCATTTTTAATCTCGATGCAGGCTCCAATCCAGAGTGAGTGATCCGCAAGACTCAGTAGGTACGCTACTTGCACCGACAAGTGGTCCACAACTGGTTTATAAAAGGGTGTTGTATATAAGTGTGGCGCTAGCGGGTGTCGTCTCTCTTACTAACACTAACCTCCGTTCTAGACAGCACAGGACAGCGTGCTTGAACCTTAATTGGATATAAGTACGAAGATGAGTACAAAACAAGCGCGGATGCAGGATTTCTGAAAGGGGGGGTCCAAATGTTGATTTCTGAAAAGGGGAGAGGGTGTCCTAATGTGATGAGTGAATAGAAAAGGAGAAAAAATTGTTAATTTCCACGTCATTCCACTCGGTAAAAGGTAAACAACAAATCGATAAAAGGGGGGTTCTTACCTCCCGGGACCCGGCCCTGGATCCGCTACTGCAACAAACCAACCAATGTGATTGTGAAGGAAGGGGGCACGGCTCCTCTCTGGCTTCGACAGAGATTTGTTTTACAAAATTAATGTGCAAGCTGGTAAATACTTAAATCATTGGCATCTTTGTTCAATGTTAACTACTCTTTGGGAATATTGAAAACCAAGCAGATCAAACTTAATCGATGATGTAGAAAACGCCCAAATCCTCTAAAATATTAATAAAACCATTTACGTACAGATTCTCACCAAAATAATCCCACAACACGAAACCAATCGTTTGTGAACGTCTTTGCTGTCGTAATATGTGTTGCTGCGGAAATGACTGCGTTGTTTATGGCGTCATGCGAGCACGATGTTGTCGTAAAATGTGTTGGGGGAATCTCTCTATGTTAAGACATTAATTGTGTAAGTGTCTGCAACATCTTGATACTGTCACATGGGCTGACGTCGCTAGAAGCCTGAAATCGATCAGTCGTCCTGGTTGATGTACTGAAGCTTAATTTAATCCAGTATATTTGAGTGAGGTTTGTTAAGACAAAGACGTTGAGGAATTAAAATGAAATGTTCTGCTTGATGTATTAGAGCTTAATTTTATCCAGTATATTTGAGTGAGGTTTGTAAAGACAAGGGCGTTGAGGAATTAAAATAAACATTCTGATTGATGTATTTGGAGATTAATTTTATCCGTATGTTGATCGCCTCTTTGTAAACCAAGGACTTTGAGGAATTAAGATAAAACGTTCTCGTTCATGTATTGGAGCTTAATTTTATCCAGTATATTTGAAACGTTAAGGTGTTAGTACAAAAACGTCAATTTTTAGCCAGAACCTTTTCTGACACCTTACCCAGACCCATTAGTGTTGTGGTTACTGCTCAGGACTGAAAGGTGGTAGGTATTGGAATCAAATCTCAGTCGAGTCCTGGGGATTTTAATCTCGGTTCCGTCTCCAGTCAGCCGGTAGGTGGACACCACCTACCTTAACCAGTGGTCTACCACTGGTATATCTCAACCGTGGTATATGCTATCCTGTATTTTGGATAGTGTATATATTTACAAAGTCCTTTGCTTCTTATCGGCAAGAGCAGTGTTGTAGCAGCGGGTTTCGTGTCTCCTACTAACACCAACCTTTGTCCTGGATAAATAGCACAGAAAGCTGAACTGTATACGCAGGACAGCGTGCTTGAACCTTAATTGGATATAAGCACGAAAATACCTACAACCAACTTGAGTAGACACATTACTGTTGCGGCAGCGGGTTTCGTGTCTCTCCTACTTATAATAACACACTGGCCTGGACAGACAGCACAACATGCTAGAACCTTAATTGGATATAAGCATGAAAAGAAGTGCAACCAATCATCTTTTAGATAAGAGAAGCCACACTGTGTGACGGATGCGGGAATGAGTCCAGTTGTTTCTTCGTCCATCATCAAATATAATTACTATATTTATTTAATCAGTTAATTAATGTAGTCTTGTTTTTTCCCTCTGTATTAATAGACATTCTCACATTAATTATTAACACACGAGTAACTGGAAATTTCAAGGTTGGAGAAAATAATAATAATAATAATTATAATAATTATTATTATCATTATTATTATTATTTTGTTTAGTCTGTTTTCGTTTTTTAAATTAAAAATAAATAAATAAAAAGTTATAATTTTTTTAATCAGGCACTTCAAAAGTACAGATGTTAACTTATATTTTATATAACGTTACGGTTGGCTTCACTTCAAGTATTTTTGAGACGTGCCCACATCCAGTTTAGTTCGGGCACGCTCACCACGGGCCGATTGTCTTTAGACAAAGGCACTAGGTCCGGGGAGAAAAAGAAAGACAAGAAGAGAGAAAAGAAAAAAATTCGTGTGGTTAATAAACTGCTTTATTAGATAAAAGGGGTCCTTTAATATATAATTTTGATTTTTAAATGGCGAGTATTTTTCTTTTACTTGGTCTATTCCAAAACAATTTATATATAGCCCGGAGATATTTTTAGTTTTAGAAGCCCTGGATAAACTCTGGTAAGTTACTATTGGAATGCACCACTGCATTTAAACCTACGTTCGCATCCTACTAACATAATAAAATATACTCTTCAAAAGAGATAGGGAACCTGAAATATTAATATCAACTATTAGAGCGAACATACGTTTTGACGACAAACATCCTAGTAAAGAACATTCAGGTATGTTTATCCTCTGGGACATGATAGTGAGACGTGTGCGTCAACATCAAAGACCGCCAACCACGTTAGCGGAACTTGGTAAGACGCTGAAAGAGGAGTGGAACATACTCCCTCAAATGGCCAGTGGGAGACTCATACGCAGTATGCCTCATCAACTGAATGAATGTCTGACACATCATGGTAGTATCACAATAGATAAAAAAAAACGCCAACTTTCGAATTTCACTTCTAACCCCAATCGTCCTTCAAGATCTTTGGCGGTCATAAGACCTACTGTAATACTGAACTACCTGTTGTAATATTTGCCCAATTAGTTCGCTATATAATTCATATAACCATTCCCTACAGCTATTTCTAATATACCTTACAAATTTGGCAACTGTAAATTCTTAAATGTTTATACAAGACGAGATCGATCGTAAAAAACCGTATATATGTAAGTAGAAGCGGATATGTTTTTTTTAACATTACTACACGAATTTAACACATTTTTCAAGTTTACTGACACGTGTTTACACGTGTAAAACCAAGTTGTGTACGTTTTCGAGGTTATCGTGTACAGGCACAGCTATTTGTTTCAGTGATATTAGCAACACACCTGCTTATCAAAGCATCGTCTTCTACCAGGTGTTTTGAATCATGTTGCTACCACGTAGATACTTAATTAAACGCGTGCATTTTAAACACGTGTGCAGTGGCACGTGCCGTCCTGTAGGCAGGGTCGGATTTATAAAGGGCAATTGCCCCTGGCCCCCTGCTAGAGGGGTCTCCAGACAAAGGATTTCCTTTATTACAAAAATATTATAATTATAAAATTAATTCTATTCATTCATTTTAGTTCATTTTTTGTTAGTCATGTAATATATTTTTTTGTTGAGGGGCCCCCGAACCTGAAGTGTTCTGGGCCCCACAAGGTCTTAAAACCGGCCCTGCTTGTAGGCAAGGAAGTGTATATAAAAGACCTCTTGCTGCTATTCGAAAAAATAGCCTATATGGCTGAAGCCGATTTCTACTATTAACTACGTGTTACAAATACCATGAGTTTAACACATTTCTTATTCAGTGGTTAAATATTAGGTGTTAAAACTTATGTTGTTTGTGAGAAGAAACTCGCTACTGCCACATGGTTTTTTTTATATGGGCTTTCCTACAGAGAGGAGAGCACATACATCGACTTTAAACAAGTAATTGACCGCATGCTGGAAAAAAGTGCAGATTCTCAATAGTTAGTGCGTCTAACAGAGGTTTGAAAGATCGCGTAAATGGGTAAGTGTACACCACTTGCACCGACCAGTGGTCCACAACTGGTTTATCAAAGGCCGTGGTATGTGTTGTCTTACCTATAAGCGCATATAAAAAACATCGGTTGCTAATCGGAAAGAGTAGCTTATGTGGTAGCGGGTTTCCTCTCGATACAGTGAGTACTGTGTTGGGATGTTAAATAACCAAAAAGTAAAACTTGTTTTATTTAACGACGTCTCTAGAGCACCTTGATTTATATTTTATAATCGGTTATTGGATGTCAATCATATGGTTATTTTGACATATGTATTTGGAAGAAATCCGCTGCCACCACATAGGCTACTCTTTCCGATAAGCAGCAAGGGGTCTTTTATACGAACCGTCCTACAGACAGGACAGCACATACCACGGCCTTTGATGAACCAGTTGAGGACCACTGTCTGGAACGGAAAGTAGCCCAAACTGCAAATGGGTCCACTGAGAAGGATCGATCCGACGACCGACCGGTTCACAGGCTGATGTTAAACGACCAGTCTTTTCCTTTAAGAGCGAAGCCATATTAGGATCATTCCACGAAAATGTAACATATATCTAAATTATTATCTAAGAAAATGTTTAAAGTTAGCTAATGTTTCCTACTTTACTTTGAAGAGAATCAGTGTAAGATTATTACCAAAGTTTATAAAGATAATGTTGCTGCCAGAAAATATGAGATTGAAGTATATACCACGTGACGTTGCGTTTACGTGGGGTCTCGATATTTGATAACATCCTGATCTGACGTTCATGTTGAAAGCCAGTGAGTCATGCCTAATTACCGC
>JAULBS010027264.1:0-10456 GCA_032355785.1 Symmetromphalus regularis
CCAATAATTTAAAATTTTAATGTTATTCTTGTGTTTTTTGGTAAAGTCAGTTGCTTCTTAGTATTAGCAGTCCCCCCTCCCAATATGAATTTCGTTCCAACGCCACTGCACCGTCAATAAAACTGAAACAACTAGAACAAGCCTTCACGTATTATATGCAGTAATATAATGAAACCTCACGTACGTTACATTGATGGGAACTGGTCGTTTGGAGTACATGACAGCCATGTATCGGTCATTTCACTATGTGCCTACTGTATGGCATTTTCATCTGGGGTATATTGTACATACTGGTATGTACTCAAGGGCGAAAATCGCTTCCATGAAGTTGGGGTTGGACGTAGCATCCCCCTGTCCAAAAAGTAGGGGGACAAAACATCCCCCTGTCCAAAATGTAGGGGGACGGACTATCCACCTGTCCAAAACGTGGGGAGGGTGCGTCACCAATTCTTCCAGGATTGATGTGTTTATAGACCACCCTTGTACAGTATATTTTGCGCTAAGACGACATGGTTAAGTGCTACATTGATACACTAAAGAGAAATACTGGTTAAGATTATTATTTAGCCATTTTCCTTTCAATTTTTCGAAACCAAAAGTGTGAGGGGATAATTATATAGGCGTTCTCCCTGTCCAAAAAGTGAGGAGGACTAGTCCCATGTATGTACTAGTAATTAAATTATTCCACTTCATTCGAATATAAACTTTACTGTTTACTTGAATAGGGACATCATTAAGAATATATTTTTAAATACTTCTTTTCTCTCTAATTCTTTCCATGCATATATGTGAAGTGAAACACTTTAGTAAAGTCTTCAAATGGCATTGATTCAAGAGTAATGTCACAGACTCCAATTCCTTTCTGCGAATCGATACCAGATTGCTGACCTGTGATAAAACTCAAACGAATGGAAAATCTACTGATTACAGTGGCACCACATCTTAACTCCAGCGTCCATTGTTCCGGCCCCAAGCACACGCCAGGGACTTAAAGGTTTCAAGTCCAGACTACAACGTATAATTAGCAAATATACTTTACAAAATATGCTTGATACTTGTAAGTGAAACTCGAGTTGCACTATGTAGATGTAATAATATTATCAGTTTAGTGTGCTCTGCACCCAAAATAATGAAATATTAGAAAGCCGGATCTTGTTTACAAAATAGGAAGGTAACTAAAATAAGAGTTTGCAGATCACTAGGGTAACCATTTATTGGTATATGATAATTTTCAACATGACTGCCTACAGAGTAGGGTTAATGTCTTTAAACTTTACAAGACTCATTTTTATGACGGCGTTCCTTAAGCTCCACGAAAAATAAAGTTTGTTTTATGTAACGACTCCACTAGTGCACATTGATTTTTATCTTATCATCGGCTATTGAATGTCAATCATATAGTAATTATGACATATTTATTTATATTTCAATAATTTGGTCATTTTGACATTTATTTAAAGGAAACCCGCTGCCGGCACATAGGCTACTCTTTCCGATAAGCAACAAGGGATATTTTATATTCACTTTCCCACAAACAGGACAGCACATACCACGGCCTTTGATGAATCTGTTTGGAACGGAAAATAGCCTAAACTGCAAATGTGTCCACTGAGAAGGATCGATACAATGACCGACCGTTTCACAGGCGGACACGCTACCCCTTGAGCTACATCCCACTCCCGTAAGCTACAAGAAATGATGATTACTTAAAAAAGAAGAAAAAACCCCTCAAAACAACAACAACAACAACAAACAGACAAACAAACAAACAAACAAACAAACAAACAAACAAACAGATAAACAATAATAATAATAATAAAACCCCCACACAAAAACTAAAGTTTGGGACGAAATGTGGATGATTTATCACAGCTTCATATAAGTGCTATAGATTGTATTATATGATGAATGTCACCTTTAACCACCAGTTTGAAAGATTCATGATTTCCGTATTATCCCCTTGGACTGCTGTGAGCATAGATTCGATGTTGAACAAGATAAAACGTTTTGTACTCTTAAATACATACGAATCACTGTAAAAAACAGTGATGAATCAAAGTGTTTGTGAAATATGAGTGTACCCTTCCCAAGTAATAACCGGAAATCAGTAAGAAGTAAATCATTAACATTAATCCTTAAATAACACAACGTATCTCTGACATTTCCTAGAATAATATCCTATGTTGCGATGTTATTATTTTCATTGAGGAAACAATTTTCAAGTTAAATCTGCGTAATTTTGTGAGACCTCGACAGCTATAATGTGAAATGGCGGCAAATCAGGGTTTATCACGCATTCTGGCAACTATTGACCTGGATAAATCAATCAAAATGGTAAATACATCACCCGACAATTCAATTATTTTTCATTTTCTTCCAGTGTGTGACAAATTGACTGTACGAGTGTTTCAGTGTAGAGTAGTGTCGAAACCAACTGTACACTACGTGATAATGCTTATTTTATATACGAACCTCAACTTATTTGATCCTTAGCAACAAACAGGACTGAACTTCATTTCTCAAAAAAAGTGTTAGTCTATAGTAACGGGGAAAAGAAATGATACCCAGGATAATTTAATGATAGCTTTGAGGAACCAGACAAAACTTTGAAAATAACATTTGTATTTGCAAAACGGATGTATAGTAGACATAAATGCCATAATTTAATTTAAGCAGCGATGAAAACAAAATCTGCAGAAGCCTTAAACAAAATATCCAAATGCCAAAAAAATATAATTATTTTTGTTTTTGGTATCATTTCTTTTGCCCGTTAGTTTAGTTTTACACATAAACATGAATGTGTGATTCAAGAGCAGTTCTGAAGAAAGTCCTTCGTCTAAAACATAGATCGGCATTTTGTATTTTCAGAACAAAAAGAAACTATATTTTCTGAAAATATTATACATGCGCACGCACGCACGCACGTACGCGCGCACACTCACATATACAAGAAAATCCCCAGAAACAACTACCACCACCCCAACCCCCACCCAAAAAGCAAAAATAAATAAAAAATAAAAATAAATAAAAGATTCCCGAAAACAAAACAAAAAAATACCCAAAACAATAACAAGAACAACAACATTAAATTCGACTTCTAATTGATGACAATATAAGTACCATTGAAGGTGCAATTCGATGTAAAATTTGTTCCTGGTTGTTAAGCAGGATTTTGATGGAGTCAGTAATTGCAATGCACTGCGAAGGGCCCCAAAGCAATATATGTTTCTACACATTATCTTTTGAGTGTACCCCTTGAAAGCCAGGTCGATAGAGGTAACCGATCTCAGACTGAATTATGTTTGCCTCACCCTAGAGGCACTTTCATCTTTCCATTACATATACCTTTGTTGTTTCGTGATAAGCTCATTTTGAACTATTGCAAAAATCAAGATAGACTTTACACACTAGATGTCCTTTTGAAATGTTCTCTATCAAAGTCGGTTAATGAATTAATGATTATCACACAGCAAGCCATTACATCTGTAACATAGAACCTGGAATAACATGAATTACAATTTATCTTTACAAATGACAAAGAACACGCAACAAAGGCTCGCAGTTTACTTCCGCGTATAAAGCTATAGCTACATATATATTAAAGCCACTGGTTCGAGTTTCCTGTGACATTGATATTCTAAGCAAATCATTATACGCATTGACGTAAATGATAACTTTTGTCTACAATTCTGACATAGGCCGCTCTTTCCGACAAGCAGCAAGGGATTTTTTAATTAAACTTTCCCACAGATAGGACAGCACTTACAGCGACCTTTGATGAACTAGTTGTGGACCACTGGTTGGAACGGAAAATAGCCCAAACTGCAAATGGGTCCATTGAGAAGGATCGATCCGATGACCGACCGGTTACAGCACCTGTGGAGTTTATTATGTCACACATACATGTATGTAGAAATGGTGTTACCCATTTGGTTTTGTTTAATGATACCATTAGAGCACATTGATTTATTAATCATCGGCTATTGGAGGTCAAACACATGGTTAATTGTGTCAAATAGTCAAATGTAAGCCTGCCTATGATGGGTATTAAACCATGTTCTTCTAGTCGAGAGTCCGATATCCTACTACTGGATCACTGAAACTACCCGAGGATAGCATACAATTAGCAACAGTAAAATCCCAGATAATCCACTCGGTAAAATCCAAGATAATCCACTTGGTAAAATCCAAGATAATCCACTTGGTAAAATCCAAGATAATCCACTCAGTGAAATCACAGATAATCCACTCAGTGAAATCACAGATAATCCACTCAGTGAAATCACAGATAATCCACTGGGTAAAATCCAAGATAATCCACTGAGTAAAATCCCAGATAATCCACTCAGTGAAATCCCAGATAATCCACTTGGTAAAATCCCAGATAATCCACTCAGTGAAATCCCAGATAATCCACTCAGTAAAATCGCAGATAATCCACTCAGTGAAATCCCAGATAATCCACTCAGTAAATAGAGAATATGAAAGAGTTGCCATTTATTATCAAAATTGTAGAGTGTCTGCCTGTGAAGCTGCCTGTGATCAATCCTTCTTGGTGGACTTATTTGTGTTTTAGGCATTTTCAGTTCCAACCAGTTTTCTACAACTGGTTTATTAAAGGCTGTGGTATGTGCTGTCCTGTTGTTGGGACAGTACATATAAAAGACCCCTTGCTGCTTATCGAAAAGAGTAGCTTATCTGGCAGCAGCAGGTTTCTTCAGAATGACCATATGATTGACGTCCAATAACCGATGATAAGATTAAAATCAATGTGCTCTAGAGGCATTGTTAAATAAAACAAACTTTACTTTTACATTTTATTATCAAATTTATATCCCAAGTGAAATCATTTTTCTTTGTCATCAACTTTAGTGAGTGACCAAGTTAAAATATTTCACGAGGGGCATAAATTTGAGAATAAATTATAGTGTTTATTACCCAAAATGCTGTCCTATAGTATAACATTATTGATGACATTACATTATACTTTTTGTGTGTAATGTTTTACCCAATTATTACGTCATATTTAGTACAGGCAAGCTTATTGGTGATAACAACCAGAGCGACCCAATGAAATGCCTTGTTAAACCAATGCTGGTGTTTTCTCAGTGGGAAAATAACAAATATATATCAGTATAGCAGGAAATCACACACCCTGTAAATCACAAACCCCAACTTGTGATTTCCTAACAAACCACAAACCACCCTAACCTTAGGCCTAACCTTAACCATAACCCTAATAATAATCCTAACCATAATCCTAACCATAATCCTAATCTAATCCTAACCATTATCCTAACCTTAATCCTAATCCTAACCATAATCCTAATCATAACCTTAATCCTAACCTTAATCCTAATCCTAATCCTGACCCTAACCCATATATGGGCATGGAGGGTTAGCAATTTCCTAGGAAATCACAAGTGAGGGTTTGTGATTTCCAGGGGGTACAGCGATTTCCTAGGAAATCACAAGTGGGGGTTTGTGATTTCCAGGGGGTACAGCGATTTCCTAGGAAATTACAAGTGAGGATTTGTGATTTCCAGGGAGTGTTGCGATTTCCTAGGAAATCACAAGTGGGGGTTTGTGATTTCCAGGGAGTGTAGCGATTTCCTAGGAAATCACAAGTGGGGGTTTGGGATTTCCAGGGGGTGTAGCGATTTCTTAGGAAATCACAAGTGGGTGTTTGGGATTTCCAGGGGGTGTTGCGATTTCCTAGGAAATCACAAGTGGGAGTTTGTGATTTACAGGGAGAGGGTGGGATTTCCTAGGAAATTACAAGCGGGGGTTTGTGATTTCCAGAGTGTTTGTAATTAACTGCTACACCGTATTATGAGTGCCTTCTGGGATAATAAGCAAGAAATATGTGGTCTTCATAACACAGGAAAATAAAATTGAGCCATTTTCATCTTAATGTTGTAATAATCTGTATCTGGCCGGAGGGCACACTTTGATAGTAATAAAATCTTTTGTTAATAATCTGGCAGTCTGGACAATGGTGGTGTTAATTATTTAGTGAAGTCACTCAACCGATTGAATCTAAACGGCTTACGGCTCAATTTGCTCATCACATAAATGTACAGCACAGCCTGCTGCATGATCATGACAATCTGGTCCTAGCGGTGCAGTGAGTAGGATATCACTCTCAAGGCTCATAGGTACTGGGATCAAATCCCAGTTGAGACATGCAATTTTTAATCTGAGTTGAATGAATCCTTAATGAGGATCAAAAGGATTATGTCTATCCATCCATCCATCCATCCATCCATCAATCTACGGCATCTACATGTACCTACATGTACCTACCTATTTATCTATTTATTAAAAAATGTTTTTTATTATTTAATGACATCACAAGAGCACATTGATTTATTAATCATCGGGTATTGGATGTCAAACATTTGGTATTTTGTGAAACAGTCGAGTGTGAGACAACTTCTGACAGGTTTTAAACCACTATATTCAGTTTCTTCAGCTTCAGAGCCCGAGGTCAAAATTTAGCCTTCTCTCACTTTAGTTATCTAGAAACATTTTAAACATTTATTACAGTAGTAATGTTACAAATCGAGTCACTTTATCTCAAATTAATAATAATTCTACAGACCTCTGCCATATGTGGTATACAGTTCCAACCAGAAGTCCACAACTGGTTACTAAACGGTCGTGGTATGTGCTGTTCTATCTGTGGGATGGTGCATATAAAAGAACCCTTACTGCTTGTCAGAAAGAGAAGCCTATGTGGTGGCAGCAGGTTTCCTTTAAAGAAATATGTGAGAATGACCACATGATTGATGTCCAATAGTCGATGACAAGATAAAAATCAATGTCCTCTAGAGGCGTCTTTAAATAAAACAAACTTTACTTTACTTTTATGTCATATACAACAGAACTATGTCTTCATAGCACAAGGATGACCGAGAGATTTTCAAATGTAGCCGTTAATGTTATGTATGGTCACACAATTATCTTGAAAACCATTGTTTAAAAATGCTAATTTTGTTATTCTGATTTAAGAAAATATTTTGTAAAAATCCTGATGTCCTAATACATGCATCTTAAGTGAAAATAATTTTTAATAAAACTTAGTCACGCCGGTTGAAAATTTCTCGATTCACAGAAAAAAATGGACCCACTCTATTAACTATTCATGAACTATCTTTGCTAAATAAAGATAAAAAAAACATTATGTAATAGTTGCAGGTTCGAGATTAGAAAAGAACAATGGCTGACCCACTCTATTAACTATTTATGAACTAGCTTTGCTAAATAAAGAACAAAAAAAACAAAAAGCAAAAACAAAAAATATTTCGTAATAGTTGCTGGTTCGAGATTAGAGAAGAAGAATGGCCGATATTTATATATTTGCGTGGTGGTTGCTGATTGATTGCAAAAACATGTCTTCTAATCGCAGAAATGACATTCCGTTGTCTTATTGATTACAGAAGGAAATTTAATTGCTTGTTGCCGGCGACTCGGAAGTAAGTCCGCCTCCATTGTGGCTACCTATTAGATTAATTGTCTGTAGCCTGCAGGGCACGAGGGTCTAGGATCGATCCCAAACAGCGGATAATTTTTTGTAAGACGTTGAATAAGTGCTCCGATGTTTCAAAGTCTTTGAGAAAGAACTTCAGTGTTGCCAACCTTGGAGAGTTTCATTTCCGGGAGGTACCCTGACGGAGCGAAACGACCGAGCCGGGGGAGGGTTCATGGAGGGGGGCCGGCCCCCTTTATGAGCAAGAAACTTTTGGAAAATAGGACATTAAATGGTGGCTTTTGGGGGCACTTTAAGCTTAAAATTGTGAATATTTGTTTCAGTTTTTTTGCAGATAAAAATGTATTTACAGCAAATTTATTTATGTAACGTCAATTGTGATTGGATTTCTGCAAACTTCCACCGATAATTCGACGAATCACAAATCAGATAACATTGATGAGAGGGGAAAGAGAGCACCGGCTGCATATTTTTGTGTTTAAACCATGGCAATCACTTTTGCTATCCTCACAGAAAAGACTGCCAAGTAATATGAATAGAAATCAACGGAAATAATACTTCTTTTTTTTTAATAAATATTTTATGAAATTCCGTGGGGTTCTGGGAACGTCCTGGGAGTTGGGAGATCAAGAAACATAAGCTGTAAAATCCGTGAGACTCCCGGGAATTCTGGGAGGGTTGGCAACACTGCATGAACTTCGTTGGTTGTAGGTTTGAATGTTCTCAGTTGAACTCATTCTCTGATTGACTTTTTCCGCATCCCGACCAGTTCCACATCACTGCATGGGTAGAAGTTAAGAAATTATTTTCACTAGTCCCTTCCATTTTAGTTTTAAGATTGGGTTGATCCATAATGCAAATTACAGATGTAACGTGTAGTTCATGTTGAGAAGACAAATGGTGTTGGTGCTACTAAGTTTTTATTTTTTTATTTTGGGGAACTCACTTAAAAGGTGGCGTATAATATAGGTTTGATCAGCAAATTATCAGTCTGACAGCTACTATCTCAAAATAATACAATTTTGTAATATAAGATTGAAGAAAAAATATCTACTGGCCTGGGGGACTAATGTCAGTAAGGATATATTCGCTCCCAGTGATTTTTACTCAACTTGAGTGAGGGGGCGAGTGTTAATTTCTATCTCTGGACTGCTATGTCAAAGATCATGTTATTTGCTGTCATGTCTGTGGGGAAGTACATATAAAAGATCCCTTGCTGCAAATGACAAAATATAACAGGTTTCTATATACTACGTGTCATAATTACCAAATGTTTGACAAACTAAGTAGTGTGTCTGCCTGTGAACCAATCGGTCGTCTGATCGATCCTTCTCATTGGACCAATTGGCAATTTGGGCTCTTTTCTGTTCGAACCAGAGGTCCATAACTGATTCATCAAAGGCTGTGGTATTTGCTGTCCTGTCTGTGGGACGGTGTATATAAAAGACACCTTGCTGCTTATTGGAAAGAGTAGCCTCTGAGGTGGCAGCGGGCTTCCTCTAAAAACGTGATAATGACCATATGATTGACATCCAATAGCTCAATCAATGTGCTCTAGAGACGTCGTTAAATAAAACAAACTTTAATTTAAATAAAGACCAAAAACTAAAAAAAATTCAGAAAAGATGACAAACAGCCCCATCACTTAAATTATTTGTAAAGTCTGTAATTTTCATGTAAAGATGAAAATCTGTTTCATAAAATCATAAAATCGGGCATTACGTCACACATTATTTTAATTACTAATGCATCAAAATGATTCAGATTCTGATCAATTTAAACATTTATTTATTTAAAATACAGAATGTTTTCAAATCTGCTAATGAGGTGTTCTTTAGAGTGATCAGAACTCTGTCCAAGCAGTCATTGCCAATAAGTCATTGGTTTCAAAGCCAGTCTGCTAACAAGTATCCATAAATAGTTGATTGGAGAATAGTATTGTTTTCTGAGTGCTTGATAATGGCGGTATACTGTACGGTATTAAATACTTGCAACATCAAAGTCTAGTTAAAGCTCAGTCATTAGCTTATGAGCAAGTTGTATTGCAAACTGAATATTTTTTATGCTGTTTGAAGTTGAATATACATTATCATTCTGCCCACCAGATTTGTCATTAAAAAAAAATATATATATATTTTCTTTTATTAAATACTTCTGTATCTGTTTGTTTGGGAAGCGGGATGTAGCTCAAACGGTAGAGTGACTGCCTGAGAACCGGTCGGTTGTTGGATCGATCCTTCTTAGTGGATCCATCTGCAGTTTGGTTTATTTTCCGTTCCAACTAATCGTCCACAATTGGTTCATCAAAGGTCGTGGTATGTGTTGTCCTGTCTGTTGGACAGTGCTTATAAAAGACCCCTTGCTGCTTATTGGAAAGAGTTGTCTATGTGGCGACCGCAGGTTTCCTCTAAAACATATGTCAGAATGACCATACGATTGACATCCAATAGCCGATGATATGAATGTGGTCTAGAGACGTCGTTAAATAAAACAAACTTTACTTTTACTGTTTGTTTCTGATGGTAAAATTAACATTGCCTAAAAGAAAATAGTACAGGAACTTGTCATTCTGACATTTTATTTTATTTATCTGTATATATAACTTACAGAGCATTTACCCATTATTAATGAATGCATTAATCATAAACTGTAATTTCACAATGTCTGCCCGGATCTGGTTTGGCCATTCCTCAATATTATGTCATAAACATTTCATTGCAATATCATATTGGATCATTGCTTTTGTTTTGCCACTTACTACAAGGCACACAATAACCAGTGTCGCATCGCAATTTGCGATTGAAAAAAAAAGAACTGCGAGTCAAAATTATCTGTTCAAATCAAAATGCGAAACACCACTTTTTCATGGTCTTTATTGAATTGTTCCTGAGTTCACTATATTACTATAATGCCAATGAATTGATGACACTGCACAGTTAGAGTTCAGTAATGTACTCTCACAAA
>JAULBS010027275.1:0-10455 GCA_032355785.1 Symmetromphalus regularis
TTAATTGTTATCCGGCTATTTCTTTTCATATCTTTTAGGCAGACCAAACAAAATTTAATTATCTATTTTTCCAAATTCAAAAACAATAAATTCCCTTTTTACCAATAAACTTTCCCTCTCTCTTAATTCTTTCTTTTCTGCCTCAGGCCCGGTGTTCTAGTCTTAGGACATTGGACCTGGGGGAGACGGGTCCGAACCAATTTGGATGTGGACCCGTATAAAATACTTCACCATCACCATGTATTAAAAGTTAGCTGCTAACTTGTAAACTAATAAGAATTGTAATTTTTTAATATTAAAACATGTTACAGATTTTCTTCATGATTTAGTAAGGTGACTGACTCTTTCAGCTACAATTCCACCATTTTTTTAAATATGACTGCATGTTGCATACCCTGCTGATATGCAGCAAATTAGCCATCTGTTAAAATAAAATTGAGCAAAATAGTGACAGTAGTGCCCAAGATACGACTATTTATGTATCCGTACCCCCAAAAATGAAAACTACCCAAACGTGTACAATAAGGATTTATTAATCAACTTTTACTTAAGGTGGCCGAGTTTGGTGTTAAACGAAAGATTTTTAAAAAAAAGATTACTAATTTGCAGTTCGTTAGTTTGATATATATACTATTTAAGCATAATTTAAACGGTAGCTGAGTTATAGGTAAATATACACACAGTATTAAATCGGAAAAGAAAATGGAATATCGTTTTACTTTAAAATGACAGTTGTTATATTGCAAGTCAGCAACTAACTTTATATACAGTTATATTGTTCTGTATTCCATTGTGTATAGACTAATTAGGTAAAAATGTATTTATAAATTGTTATAGTATGATTTATTGTATTTTTCATTTTGGGGGTAGAGATAAATCAGTGGCCATATCTTTGCAACTTTTGTCAATATATTTGTAAGGTATGTAACATGTAGTCATAATTAAAAAAATTGGTTGATTTATAGCTAAAGATAATCAGTCACATTATTAAATCATGAAAACAATATATAATATTTCTTAACATAAAAATGACAATTCTTATTCAAGTCAGCACATAACTTTAAATGCAACAATACTGTTTTATATTCCATTCTATTCATGTGTACCTTTTGTGGTATAGATTAAGAAAAAGTTCATTCATAAATCTTGATCTTATAATTGACCAAAATCATGACATTAGTGGCATATACATGTATAGCCATTGGTGTATCTCTATTCACCCACTCCCACCCCCCAAAAACATATATTAAGATTAAAAGATGACTAATTTGCTATAAAATAATAATCTTTTAACAGATGGAACAAAATCGTACCATTCATGAAGGATTATGGGGGAGGGGGGGGAGTGTGTGCAAAGGTACTTTCCTTGGCCAACAGACTATGTCGGTAATACGCATCTCAATAGCAATATTTGATTTATTTGTTAATGTTCAAAATATGATATCTCGTTATCTTTTAATGCTATGTAGCTAATTGTGGTGTCAACCGAAAGCTTTGATCATGCAGAATAAAAGGAGCTAGTAAATATATTACTTACAGTTGATTAGGTTTTGTCAAAAAGAAAATATAAAAAATGAGGAAAATTTTATGGGCTACCGAAATAAGAAAGGGGGTCTGGTTCTTTAATGGTTTAGTCATTGATTAATTGCACTAATCCTACATTGTTACATGCCATGATAACCAGCAGATCATACGCTTGTATTTGGTATATAATACTTGACACTAAACCATTTGTTGGCGTCATGATGAAGAGAATAGCGAGCATAAAGATTTTTGCAAAACGTCTTCGAAAACGTAACGTTTTTAGGGTACCTTCCAAGAGTTATGGGATGGAGGTGCATGTGGATCTTATCTGGCCCACGGGCTGTCTTAAATATATAGATTGTGGCTGCCATTTTGAATTTTTTTCTGCCACCTGGCGGCCGTTTTGTTTTAAAAATATATTTTTATTAAATTTGTTCATCCTAATGTACACATTTGGTGATAGATGGAATAATTTGGACATACTTTTGCAAGGTGAGATGATTTTTGGCGGCCATTTTGTTATTCGATTTTGATGGTCAAAAACTAAAAATTCAGCTTGGTATCCCACTTTTTCGTAATCAGCAGCCCAAAAATAGGTTAATAGGACTGGATACCAACTTTTACAAAAAAATGCCCTTACCGGTCACATTTTCAGAAATATGCTCTAGACTATACGACAGAATGTCATCCTTATACTTCTGATACAGTATCACCAGAATGGATATCAGAGAGAATCGCAACAGTTACCATGTTTGAATATGTATTCTGTGAAATGGCACTGCAGGAAGTGACATCACCTGAACACGTACGAACTTTTAATATAAACTCCCAAGATTGTGACGCGTTAAATTTTGTCTCGCGACAGAAAACCTGATCTGTAACCTTGTTTTATACACATATGTAACAGAGTAACGTTACAAACTACATTCAATTTATAAACAATGAATAGATTATATTTTTACTTTCTGAAAATAACCGACACAAAGAGCCTCGGTGTGTGATACGAAGTACGAGTTACGTGATATTATTAAGCCATTAACAATCAAAATAGCCGTAACAAACACCGCAGGTGGAAATTTGCGATTTAAATTTTTTATGATTGACGCAGAAACAACCGATCAGAAAAATAGCTTTAACAGATGACTTTCACCGGCAATCTTTTCAAAATGACAACCCTGATAGCCTTCCGGGTGGGAGTCCACTGCATTTGAAGATGCCCACCTTTATTTTAAACAGTTAACTTAGATAAACTTGGACTTCGTCTTTTCTCGCTATCCGTAGCTGATTTTATCGCGTACTGATATATTTTTAATTATGAACTCTCTCTCTTCTTGCCCCAATAACCAATATTTGTTTATTTTCTGCAGGGAGTTCATTTAACAACCTCTTACGTCATCAATAATACGAATTGAATTCGAGATGCGTAAAAAACTTCTTTTCCTGAGTCGCTCATGAATTTTTGATGGTTATATCTAAATTTACCTTTTTTGGTTTCTATTAACATCTAGGATAGACAATTATTTCTCCCCTTGCTACCATCGATGTTATAATTCAAGATGCCCCAGCGTCCCAAGATATGTCGGGACAACAAAACTGAACATGATAGGTTTTCAGATTTTACTTTAAAATATTTTAAAATGTCATATGTTTTCTTTTAGCGTTTGAGAACAAGTACAATCGTTTGACTGAAGATTTTATTTCATTTATTTTTATTTAATATTATTATTTTATATATTACACGGCTAAAAGCGTGAACAATTGAAAATACTTGGAAAAGAAAAAAAAATGTTTTCTAAAATATCAAGCAGAATATCGCCATTTTGTTTTTTCTTAATTAGACACTAAACCATGTACCTGTTTTCGTAAACCTGATCTGATACCTTGTCTGTTAATAAGATTATTTCAGCATTATTGTATCAATGGATTTAACCACCTACGCAATTGTTATTTATCATATATAAATCACACGCACACGCATCTCGCAGATAATGTACGTATTCCAAGATTAATAAATAAGTGTCATGCTTAGACTAGATGACGTTGCCTTAGTGATGTGCCTTGGTCGATCTATATACTTAACTACATAGCTGCAGAGTATTGTATGTTCTCTTGCCTGGCGTGGTAGTAGGTGCGTCGATAAATGTGTTTGATTAACAATACTTCATTTCGTATTGCTGGAGACCGCTAATGAACAAAGTGACCCGAAAGTCTTTTCACATTTCTTAAATTTACTTTCTCTTGTTTTTACTGGTATTTTGTTTTTGCCTGTATCGATCTATTTTTGCCTGTCTGTCCGTCCGTCCGTCCATAATTGCTGAAAATACATTATACTTTATCATAACAATGATAAGTACCTTTAAAGATAGTAACATCAATACGAATACACTGTTCTTTTATTATAGGTAGAACATCAACTATTATGTTAGTAATATAATATTATGTTTAAAAAAAATTAATGGATATTAAAAAAAATACCATTTAATTAAAAACAAATAGTTAAAGAAAATATTAATACAATATACAGTGGTGATAGATAGTCTAGTCTTCATTCAATGTACAGGCCAGTAGGAGCCGGGGCGGGGGTAGGGTGGAAGGCTCTGCCCCCACTTTTTAAACTAGTTTTTAATATGGTTAAAAATGTCACAGGTAACAAGCCGAAAACACAACAGAATCACAATAAAGATTTTTTTTTTTTAAATCATTGTGGGGCATCGTGCCTGCGGCTCGCGCGTTTTTGCATAACACATTTTATACACCTATAAAAATCACATACACCCCTCCCCACTTTGAAACCCCGTCCTACATTACTGGTGTATTGTTGTTTTTCGGTTATTAATAATATCGCTTATTCAAACATTCGTATATAATTTGGAGCAACCGTGTTGGTTATTTTTTGCTACATGTATTTTTAACGAGAGCTTTAATATACATTGTTTTAGAAAAACAATAGTTCTGTTAATTTAATGTCCATTGATATATGTAATTAAGTTATTTATAGTATGTATTATATGATCAATTAAAATAATTTCTAACAAATTGTCAGATTTGTATCTCTTACTACTTCAATTAAACTGTTTGTATATGTTAGTATTGTTAACACATTTATACTGGTTTCAGTTTCAAGTCATCTGAGTAGACAGGAACATCTAGAATATCCCTAAACCACCTTTCATCATCCATTTCTCAAATATTTGTAGATTTTTATTTACCGCCTTTCAAAATTTGTAACATTTCAGAATTCCTGGATCTGCCTTTCATTTTGGTATTCGGCCTACATACTTTGTCTGTAAATTTGATATATGAAAAGAATGTTAGAAATTTGAAAGTTTAGCTGCAGGAAATGAAAATGAGTTTTGTAGGGGTACAACGATATACCTGTATACTTGCCGAGCACAATACATACCGCTACATGGTTTCGTGTATCGCGATATATCTATCTAATGAATATGCATCTTGTAAAACCTATAACCATGACAGTAAGTTATAAAAATAAAAGTTAAACTTAATTAAAACATATAAAGCTGCTGTGTCTATATATTCTCTTTTTTTTTCCATCAGAAATTGGTACAGGTCTGCCTGCCCGAGATATGTTAATAATTATACTTAAAAAAATAAAATAATAATAATAATAATACTTCGCGTCACATCGGATTGGCACCATCGTTTTTAACAATAACGTTTCTTCTAAGGACTGTAGAACAAAAAGGAAAACTGTTTTGGCAATTAAACGAAAGACCAAATTAAAAAAAAAATCAGGAAGAAATACTGAATATTAAAAACAAAATTATTTAGAAAAAACGATTTTTATGCGTTTTAGCCGGGTTTTTTTTGCACTTTACAGTTACGATTTTTATTACCGTAACAACTGTATATAATCCAAAAAGTTATGAAGTGAAATACTTTTGTGTATTATGTACACTTTGCAAAAGGTTTGAAAGGCAGTTGTTTGTCCTTTTAACACTTATTTTTCAACTGAAGAACACTGGTGTTTTGTTATTCTTCTTTCGGTGACACGAAGTATTGTATGATAGTATAAATATATGACTTTGTCACATCTTGGTAATTACTCATACTGTACTGCGGTATTATTGCAATATGGGTTTGCTGTATAACTACCACACACTTACCGCGCATAGGATAGTCAACGGTCAAATCTTACACTGGCAACCCCTGCCTGTTAACAGCAATCCGGTAACTACCACACACTTACCGCGCATAGGATAGTCAACGGTCAAATCTTACATTGGCAACCCCTGCCTTTTAACAGCAATCCGGTCGATTTATACACTGGGACCCCTAGCATGCACTGATGGAAATGCACTGTGCTATTGTTTCAGAGAAAACCAGCAACTCAGCGTCCCTGTGCTGTTGTTTGAGAGACAGTCAGCTAGTCCGCATCCCTATGCTATTGTTTGAGAGACAGACAGCAAGTCAGTGTCCCTATGATGTTGTTTGAGAGACAGACATAAAGTCAGCGTCCCTGTGCTATTGTTTCAAAGACAGACAGTTAGTCCGCGTCCCTGTGCTATTGTTTCAGAAACAGTAGCAAGGCAGCGTCCCAATGCTATTGTTTGAGAGACAGACAAGTTGGCGTCCCTGTGCTGTTGTTTGAGAGTAGCAAGTCAGCGTCCCTGTGCTGTTGTTTGAGAGAGAGTAGCAAGTCAGCGTCCCTGTGCTGTTGTTTGAGAGAGAGTAGCAAGTCAGCGTCCCTGTGCTATTGTTTCAGAAACAGTAGCAAGGCAGCGTCCCAATGCTATTGTTTGAGAGACAGACAAGTCGGCGTCCCTGTGCTGTTGTTTGAGATAGAGTAGCAAGTCAGCGTCCCTGTGCTGTTGTTTGAGAGACAAACAAGTCAGCGTCCCTGTGCTGTTGTTTGAGAGAGAGTAGCAAGTCAGCGTCCCTGTCCTATTGTTTGAGAGACAGCCAGCAACTCGGCGTCAGACTTTCAGAGACGTACGGACCGATTTTAACATCAAAAACATATGTTTCGATCAGTAGTTTAATTAATACCAGCATTTGCAAGACCCACGCCGCTGCCTTACATTTTACATGATGCATTACTGTACAACCAGCATGGTTCATGATTTAACAGATTCCACTTTCTTGCTGGTCTGTCTGCTAATACTGTCGCCTGGAATATGAATATTCAATTGATTTCAACCTGATGGACACGATGTTCTGCTACCCAATTAATTCAAAACGTACAGTGTATGCCGGTCTTTGGTGGTCTACTGTTTTAGGATGCGGAAATTGAAATGAAGTTACTCACGTTCATAAGAAACACGTAATATACTTGATTTTAAGTGCAATATGACCTGACGCTCTGTTAAACCATTTACAGTGATCGCTTACAGTATACGCTGGTTTTCTGGGTGTGGAACGTGGAAACCGATACGCAGCTGCTTAAGTTCATAAGACATACGTAATATACTTCATTTTAAGTGCAGTGTGACCTAACTGACTAATACATTTTATTAACCCAATAACACTGAACCGTTTTAGTGTGTACTGGTCTTTAGTGTACTGTGGAGGGGGGCGTGGGGGTGGGGAGAGAATGTGAAAAAGATATGCAGTTTCTCACGTTCATATGGTATATGTAATACATAGATTTTAAAGTGTGATGGGTCTTGAAGCCGACTGCCAGACGCCATTATCCGCAGGGAGACAGACTCCTACAACAATGAACCAGGAAGATGAGTTAAATGTGCAGTAGAGAAGCACGTGTCCGTTCTACATAGTTGACCAGTTTTCAGTTTAAAAAACTATCTCGTACACGTGAAACAATTTATCTATAATTCGCGTACGTCAAGCGCCACCATCGTTTTTATCAATAACTTTTCTTCTGGGTGAAACATTTGATCTTATTTCGCCTTACGTTAGGCGGCACTGTCGTTTTTATCAATAACTTTTCTTCTGGGTGAAACATTTTATCTTTACTTCGTGTTACGTCTGGCGTTTTTATCAATAACTTTTCTTCTATGTGAAACATTTTTATCTGTACTTCACATTACGTCTATCGTTTTTATCAATAATTTTTCTTCTTGGTGAAACATTTTATCTTTACTTCGTGTTACGTCTGGCGGCTTTATCGTTTTTATCAATAACTTTTCTTCTGTGTGAAACATTTTATCTTTACTTTGTGTTACGTCTGGCGGCTTTATCGTTTTTATCAATAACTTTTCTTCTGTGTGAAACATTTTATCTGTACTTCACGTTACGTCTGGCGGCTCTATCGTTTTTATCAATAACTTTTCTTCTTGGTGAAACATTTTATCTTTACTTCGTGTTACGTCTGGCGGCTCTATCGTTTTTATCAATAACTTTTCTTCTGTGTGAAACATTTTATCTTTACTTCACGTTACGACTGGCTGCTCCATCATTTTTATCAATAACTTTTCTTCTGTGTGAAACATTTTATCTATTCTTCACGTTACGTCTGGCGGCTCTATCATTTTTATTAATACCTTTTTTCTGTGTATAGCACACCAAAAATGAAAACCGTTTCGAAAATGAAAGAAAAAATCACTTTCTTTTGCAAATTGTGAAGAAAATATATTCAATATTGTATTTTTTGGAGAAAACTATTTTATGTGTTTTGTTTAGCCATTTTTGGCATTGTTCAGTTGCTATTTTTGCTATCGTATCAACTATATGAGAACATTTATTAAGTGAAATTCTTCTGTATATTGTATACAAAAGATTTAGAAGGCTAGTGTGTATCCTTTAGTCACTTATATTTCAATAGAAAACACTGGTGTTTCTTGTAACGCGGAGTATAGAAACCAACTACGTGCATGTATAAAGTGTACAAAGTTATATGAATGCGTATATAGTCTTGCACGTTTATGTTCGTTTTGCAATAAAATACATTCAGTGTTGTTATTTCCATAAAAAATATGATGGTAGTTCTATATTTTACTCTTCTGGATGTTACCAGGAGACTGATAAGGTGAAATATAATAATAATACATTAGATTAGAAAAGTTGCCCGGACGAAACATTTTAAATTATTTTATTTTAATACACCGAGTATAAGTAGTGAGTATACGACACTGGGTGAATATGTCGGTGACAGTACAACCCAGTAGGAGGTTATAGACAGTGATTAAGTAAAATACATGGTGATGAGTAGTTCAGAACGTTTCTCCAAAAGGGATAGGTAGGTGATTTTATTTTTACAATTTTATTATAATTATTTAGATATAGCAAGGTCAGACAATAAAACGTATGGCTGGGAGATAAGTTATATATTTTTATTATTATTTTTTTTTAGCTAGAACAATGACGTTGATTTAGTATTTTGTTCATGACCTAACAAAATAATGGTAACATTAAATTACTTGTGACACTTAAGAGCTCTTTTAAACGTACTTGTGGAAGACGATCACTTCTAATATTTATAGACTGATATTACTCAAGTCCAAAAATGCTACTATTACTAATTTATATTTCGTTTTCAAAACTGGCTACATAATTATGGACCTATCTATACGTTTCTTTTATTTCATTAATTTTGAAAAATATTGTATCTTTTGTTTAACTGGCTATAAAATAATGTTACGTGAGAGTCCTTATATTTCAAAAATTGTATAACGATCACCTTCCTGTAAATGTATATATAGAAGTAGCACGGTTTTAAAATTATATTTTAACTGTTACAGTGTAATTTTACCTGTAGTATTGCTGATAAATAGGTTTATTGTGTGCTCAATCCATACACATACAATATAATAATAATAATAATAATAACAATGATAATAATAATACTAATAATACTAATGATAATAATAATAATAAATGGGATAAAAAGGTTTAAAACATTAACACTTTGAGTTTTCAAACAAGACGTTTGATTAAAATCTAACATTGTCGATTTCCGGTGATTATATTAGTTTGGCACTTCCCTTACTGGTTTATGCCAAATTAAAAGTTTTTTAATGCAAGTTTTATCAGGAATTTCGTGTTGATAAACAAACCAGCTGTCACTCACTGATCTGCTGAGCACCTTGGCAGGTCAACCAATATTGGTTGTTAAGTGAATAAGTGAACTATCTTGTATTGTGATTAATGTATCAATGTTTGTTTCAAATTAATCACAATTTCTTCATCTAGCACTTGCTCGACTCTTGGTTATTGAAAGAACCACATTTGTATCTTCCAAGTCCTGTGTTTTGATGGTCACATTATGCCAGCAACTGGGAGATGGTCCTCCTGAGGTCGTAGATAGCTTCCCAGAATCTAATGTTGTTGAAGTGTGATCAAAGCCGGATTTAGATCTTGGGGGACCCGGGGCACTTCAGGTTGCACCCCCTCCCACCCCCACATAGAAATTAAAGTACATAACAAATAAAAAACTGAATTAAAATGAATGAATAGAACTAATTTTATAATTATTCCATTTTTTAAATAAAGGAAGTCCTTAATCTGGGGGCCCTCTGACAGAGGAGTCCCGGGCAATTGCCCCCTTTACCCCCTTATAAATCCAGATTTATCGAATTAACGTGTAGGATAAACACTGAATATTTTAAAGTTAAAACATTTAACATATTTTGGTAATAAAACACTCAAACACAAGTGAACCCTTAAACATTAAGCTAAACAAAATGTATAGGTTGTCTTTATAGATATTTTTGAGAACTGCCAATATTCAGAATGAAAATCGCATTAAAAATCTTTTCAGAATTTAATACTCACGCTATTTGAGTGAAATATGCGTAGGCTCTTTAACCATTTTCTAAGTCAAAGTAGTTTTTATTGATACATATAAGTCATGGGATTGTCTGTTATATATGATTCTTTGTTAAAACTTATAGTATTTCTCTATTTTTTACTCGGGTTTTTCTATTTTGTCATTTAAAACTGCCCGCGAAGTGCATTTGAAAGTGATGACCGAAGGGCAGTAGTGTTCCCACAGGACCCCCCCCCCCCCCC
>JAULBS010027286.1:0-10455 GCA_032355785.1 Symmetromphalus regularis
TAGGCAGACCAAACAAAATTTAATTATCTATTTTTCCAAATTTAAACAATAAATTCCCCTTTTACCAATAAAGCAGTATTTAACCACCCACTCCCTTTTTCCCTCTCCCTTAATTCTTTCTTTTCTGCCCCGGGCCCGGTGTCCTAGTCCGAACCAATTTGGATGTGGACCCGTATAAAATACTTGACCTGACCTGAATAGTGGCACCTATTGTCGTAAAAAGGGCGCCGCAGATTATTGGGAGAGGGGGAATTGCCTATTTGCTCCCCACCCCCGGGTGCGCCGGCCCTGCCTCTTAATACTAATTACGTACGTAGTACCATTACTAACATTTTGTTATATATTACTGAAACTAAAGTATTCAAAACTAACAGTTCTGTTTTATATTTGTATGTGAAATTATATAACATTACGTTTTCTTTGTATTATGGACGGGGTGTCATGTAATACCAACTGTTTTTATATTAAATACGTAAAATTACGTTATGCTGTCTTATATTGCATACGAGAAACTACATAACATTGTTTTCTGCTATACACGAGAAATCACGCAACATATCTACGAATATAGCGCTAAGAACGTGTTCTTACATCGTTAAAACATTGATTACTCGAGATTTGAAACTAAATCGATAAATTTAACACTGAAACCGCATAATACGTGGATGGCTGACCCGTGTATAAATATTCCATCACGCAACTTCGTAACGATGTCTGCCATTAACCAGGATATTTAGCCAAAATTAATACGATGGTGTCCACAAATGCATTGTCCTCGTTAAATATTCATAGGGCTCGTGGGAAAGAAACCGCAGCTTATCGAAATCGGCGTTTCTTCAAATGGTTTTGTCATACGTTCCCAAAAGGGATTTAGGCTAGACGGATTGATTCGGCTCCCTAGGGGATTCTCTCCAGACAGATTAATAGCTCGTCCCTATAGTTCAATTACTAGATTTAGGGGATAAACCAGTACATTACGTCTTTGTTGCACAAACGTGATGTTGAATTCTACATTGCCGTAGCCAAGATTTTACATTGGGGGGGGGGGGGATTTTATGTTGGAGTTGGGTGGGAGGGGAGGGGGAGGGGAGGTGTAGAAGCCAGGTGAATATAAAAGGTGATAAAAACATTTTTAAGTTGTGATAAATGGGGACATTGCCCCATGCTAACTTACTATGCCAGTATAATAATAAACATAGGCGTACGGGTTCCCATTTGTGTATGTGTGTATGTGTGTGTGTACAGAACCGCAAAAGAAACGCAAATGTTTGTTCAGATCCAATTTAATCAAATTAGATGAAAAATGCATTCATGATAAAACTCACGCTTTACACTATTCTGTACATGTCTCCAGTAAGCAAAACAGCAAACGTCAAAATAGGGTTACGTTTTATTGCATCAGACATTGCAAATTAAATTTGAGTTTCTCTTGCTGTTCAGTATATATACATACATTGAATTAGTAATCATCGGCTATTGGATGTCAAACATTTGGTACTTTTGACACTTAGCAAGTTTGAGCCAGCCTCAACAGGTTTTGAACCACTGATCACGTTAGAACTAATGGTATAAAAAATAAATGAAGAATGAAAAACTCTTGAACATGTTCATATTTTGTTAAATACAGTGTACCCAAATACCTATTTAATTTGATCAATGTCGACTCTTTTCCAATCAAACATACCACATGCAACAAAAACATGTCAAAAACGTTATGACATTTTGTTTTTATTCTTAATGTGTGCGTCCTCTTGCTTTAAAAGTCCCTAATTTGAAAAATAAATTGTCCTGAACATGAACTGTCCTACAAATGCCAACTTTACAAGGTTTCTAACTGCCTCCATTATCTAGATTGCATATCTAGGACACAGGTCACTGGGTTAATATGTGCGAGATAACATAACCATCATCGACAATGATATATATTGTTTTTATTGAAGGTACAATTTCAATCTATACCGAACCTCAAGGAAAACGCAACTAGCAAGTAGTACAGTGAAAATTTCTCTGGAAAAGATATATTGAATTTCAATGAAAACACAAGTAAGTTCTGCATTGGCAATGTCTGCGTTGTTATGTTGAAATGTCTCGCCTTTGATTTAATCTTTGGGAAACTCTTAGTTATTAACAGGAAACAAACTGCAGAAGAAAGACTACAACTCTGCACAACAACGGTAAACTGCAGTATCTCCATAAGTAGTGAAACTGAGAAAAATAACTCTAAGATTCGTTATCGGCCCTTCTAAGAAGTGTTATTGGAGATCAGTGATGACCAGTTTCTATGGATACTTGGGCTATTAGAAGCATGCTATTTACACACGAGGTAGAGCAGATACTGCACACTTCAAAAATAGTAAAAACTCAATTTCGTCCAACATGTCAGATACTGCGGTTTACCTGTGTACGGCAGAACTGTAATGTATACGACAAGTAGTAGTCTCAGATCCATACACAGTCTCGCTATTGCCTTTGAAAGGGGGAACTCTTTTTGCAGTCGGTGTACACTGAGTGGCGCGGAATGGTAATACTGTCGTAATAGCGAAGGGTCTTCTCAATACTGTCGTTGGTTATTAGTATATGCTTGTTATGTCTGTCTGTCTGTGTGTCTGTCTGTCTGTCTGTCTGACCCTCTCTCTCTGTGTGTCTGTCTATCTGTGTATCTATCTGCCTGTCTGTCTCTCTGATGTCGTGTTTTGTGATAACGATAGCAAATTGGCCACTGTGGTCATCCGACTCTCAAGCTGAAGACAATGGTTCAAAACCTCACACTTGACTAAATTACCAAATGTTTGACATCCAATAGCCGATGATTAATAAATCAGTCTACTTTAGTGGTTTAAAGAAAACAAACAAGCAAAAACTAGTGATAGTAATAAAAAGACAGTTGTGTTGCGTTTTCATTGGAGGTCAGTATACATCTAACTAGCGACGTGAATACTTGAAACCAAATCAGGATTCAGTTTCATTCTGTGATTGATCACTGTGTCAGTGTGTTGTAGAATCTCAATATCGCTGATCTAACAGACTTTTATACTAATCATTTAACAATTATTTCCATAAATCAATATCTGTCCTTTAATATCTTGAACGGCCATTATTACATAGTAATAATGAAATGTAATGTGGAACGTGCGGTGTCATACCCGTAGTTAACCTTTTATCTTGTTCAAAACTTTCACTGATTAAAACTGTCCAAAATCAATCAATGAGAATATGTTATCGCTTCTTTCTTGTAACCCCCAGGAAATTGTCTTATGCGGATTGTTGTTAACGTAAAGATTTTTTTGGGCTAAAAAGTTGAAATATAGTTAATACTACCAAAGGAAATCGTCAGTTATATTCAATGGGATTCAAATCTGATGAATATCCTGATTAAAATTATATAAAGAACACAATGGAAACACGATCATTGTACCAATGGAATTGTACATAATTCTGGTTGAATGGTTGAAATTAGTTTCACGCTTATATCCAATTAAGGTTCAAGCACACTGTGCTTGGTACACCAGTCAGCTTCCTATGTTATTTTCCAGGACAGAGGTTCGTGTTAATGGGAAACGAGAAACCCGCTGCCAACCCTGAAGTGTCAACTCTTACCGATAAGTAGTAAGCGATATTTTATATGCACTATCCTAAAGACAAGACAGCACAAACCATGCCCTTTGATAAATTAGTTGTGGACCACTGGTTGGAACGGAAAATAGGCGATATTTTATATGCACTATCCTAAAGACTAGACAGCACAAACCAAGCCCTTTGATAAATCAGTTCTGGACCACTGGTCGGTGTAAGTGGTGTACACATTACGTCTTGTGGAGCACTCACTCTGGGTTGGAGTCAGTATTGAGATTCAAAATACCCTGCCTCGTCAGAGATTTGATCCTAGTACCTTCCAGTCAAGAGTCAGAATGAGCTAGCAAAAAGTAAAGTTTGTATTACGTAACGACGCCTCTAGAGCACATTGATTTTTATCTTATCATCACTATTAGATGTCAATCATATGGTCATTCTTATATATTTTTAGTGGAAACCTGCTGCCGCCACACCTGCTACTCTTTCCAATAAGCAGCATGGGATCTTGTATATGCACCGTCCCACAGATAGAACAGCATATACCACGGGCTTTGATGAACCAGTTGTGGGCCACTGGTTGGAACTGAAAATAGCCCAAACTGCAAATGGATCCACTGAGAAGGATAGATCCGACGACCGATCGGTTCAGAGGCGTACACGCTACCGTTAAAGTGAAGCGTCTATCAAATACCTAACAGAGAATATTCCGTACTATACAAATCACGTTTATAACTGGGCTCAGATGACACGCACATCTGTTACATCGGCCAGTTCGTGACCGAATGAAAGGATCAACACAACTGCAATTACATATCTGTTCCATATTAACTTCACGCCGAGAGTCAACATTGTTTAATGGTCTGTCCTTATTTCAGTCCATTTTTTTTCTTTGGCGAATGTTTTGGGTGAGTTTCAAGATTGTTAGTCCTAATAAAAAATTGAACAATTTTTTTTATTCCTAATAATAGAATGCCCCCTTGCCCATCCCATGCGCCGGCCCTGAACAGGATATGCACATATTTCGATATCTGGTAGTTGTTTCCCTTCATGTAATAATAATAATAACAATAATAATACACTAACATTGCTTAATTTTGATTTGTAATAGAATATTACGGATATATGACCCTCACAGCCAACTCAGTAGAGATGCACGATAATAAATTTACTTCCCTTTGGTTATGATACTGGAGATTATAAACCATGGTTTCAAACAGTAACACTATGCAATTCAATGAATTTTCTCAAATTGTTGTCTATTATTTTGAGCTTCAGATTAATCACATACCAATAAATCAGTTCAGGATAGTATTACTTTTATGACTAATGTTATTTAAAAAGAAAAAAGTTTACAGAAGTAAAAAAAAAAGTAAAACAAAAAAAATACAGAATCCCCCTCTCCATCCCACCCCCCAAAAACAACAACAACAAATAATAAGAATAAACCCAGTAAAAACACTTTAAAGCTACATAAATTAAAGTTAAAAATAAGAATACTATTGACATTCTTTGAGTGTATCGCCAATCTTGCCGCCAAGGGAAATAACTCTGTGAAACTGACGTATTGTGAATAATCCGAACTGAATTTGCAATGTTATAAACACTAGATATATGTCAGTAATTGAAAAAAAAAAACACAGAAGGGTTATCTTATCTCACTCTCACTAGGTTGGGGCCGATACTGAGATTAAAAATCCCATGTCACAACTGAGGTTTGAGCCTAGTACCTAGTCGTATCGACTCCGATAGTATAATACCTAAACTACCCATGCCCATTTCAGAAACTGTAGATAGTTCCTTTAGAGTTCCTGACTGAGGTGTGAATAGAATGGAAAACGGATGTCACGTCACAGAAAGTAGATCATAGGTACTATAATAAGAATTATAACAAATTACTACGCACTTAGTACGATAATTGTCAGCGCTTGCTTCGCGTTTTAAATATATATGCATCTCTAGAGGAATATATAGTAATTGAAAGTTAAGTGTTCATTTCCCAAGTGTACTGATGGTAGTACAGCTGGGGGAACATAATTATGATAATTAGGTTTTCTTTAAAACGCGATATACTGAGGTATAGGATTTTAATTTTACTTCAACCTACCTTTTCGCAAAATGACCCCAATTTTTTACGCCTTGCGGCTGATAGGTAATGAGATAAAATGTCAAATCAGTCGAGGCAAGGGAGTTTTAATTTCAGCACCTGCGCCAACCTACAGTGAAGGCTCTGAAAGACTCAAGGAGTAGATGTTTGCCACAAACAGGCCCGTGCAAAGCTGGTAATAGGTCCAGGACAGATGGGAAATGTAGGTCCCCATTTCACACTGCTCATTAAATATTTCTGTAATCAGTACTAAATACCAGGCCGTGTAGGTCCCTTAGAATCGTAGACCCATGTCATCTGTTCCAACTGCCACTCACCCCCCTCTACCACCTTTATCCTGACCTGACCACGTAAACTAATCAGCGGACAACAACTGTTTTATCAAAGGCCATGGTTTGTGCTATCCTATCTGTGGGAGAGTGCTTATAAAATATCCCTTGCTGCTTATCGGTAAGAGTAGCCGCATTAGTTTGGCTGGACAAACAGCACAGGAAGCTCAGTTGTGTACTCAGGATAGGGTGTATGAACCTTAATTGGATATAAGGACGAAAATAAGTACAACCAACTCAAATGAATTTATATATATGCATACGTGACCTTCTGGGAAGACGACAGTGTCGGCTCAAATAGCCAAAACTGGATAAGTATTAATGGTTAATAAATTTGACGAGATGAGATAGTAACTGAATTCTTTAACAATGAACAGGCTAAGCAACAGAGTTTTTAGTACACGTACCTAACAGTTCGTACTAACAAAATAAAACACAAATAACATCTCCCGGGAATACTTTTAAACGCAGCAGCTATTAAGTAAAAATGCAGTTATATTAGATGTAAGTCTGATCCAAAACGCTAACAGTTAAACAAATTGATTCAGGCCATGACGCTGTTCAGCAGGAAATGAGTAATAAATAGATTACAAGACTCGATCCCGTAGAATATCGATTATATAACAACTTGTGTGTTTTGAATCGTATTACCACTCGCTTTCTCTCGAGTATACTATTGAAAACGCATTCATTATATATTCGGTATTTTACGGGGTCTCGTTGTGTAATCTCTATATCTCTGTAAGGAACGATTAAGTTGTAGTAGTTTATGATCGATATACATGCATGTCAAAAATAGCCAAATACGACACTTGTAATCATGAATGTGCACCTTTAACTGAAAACATAAATTAGGTGGGAAGAGGCAGTGATTGAATTCTTTAACCTGCTTGAGGCTGTTTGTTAGTGTTGATTTGACATTAAAGAGTAGTTGTCAGGTCAGTGTAGGCGTGGAGCCGAGACAGTATGTGATCAGAAAGTGTGACTCGCTGAATTTGTCATTGTCATCACCCATCATTGATTCTTCCATCATGCTGGCACAGTTGACATTTTGAAGGAATTAGAAAGATATAGATTTGAAAAGAGCGCAGAACGCGATGTGGATTAGGCTGCACGCCAAAGGGAAATATATACTCAGCGTAATGATATGTCATGCATCAAAACACGAGATTTTACTCAGCGTTATATTAGACGTGGTATATGGAAACACACGATATTACTCCGTGTTATAACACCAGATTTTACTCCGTGTTATATGAGAAGTGGTATAGGGAAACACACGATATTACTCCGCGTTATAACACCAGATATTACTCCGCGTTATATGAGACGTGGTATAGGGAAACACACGATATTACTCCGCGTTATAACACCAGATTTTACTCAGCGTTATATGAGACGTGGTATATCCAAACCCCAAATTTTACTCCGCGTTATAACACCATATTTTACTCAGCGTTATGGGACGTGGTACATGGAAACACTAGATTATACTCGGCGTTGTGAGACGGGGTACATCCAAACACCAGATTTTACATCACGTTATGAGACGGGGTACATCCAAACACTAGATTTTACTCGGCGTTGTGAGACGGGGTACATCCAAACACTAGATTTTACTCGGCGTTGTGAGACGGGGTTCATCCAAACACCAGATTTTACATCACGTTATGAGACGGGGTATATCAAAACACTAGATTTTACTCGGCGTTATGAGACGGGGTACATCCAAACACCAGATTTTACATCACTTTATGAGACGGGGTATATCAAAACACTAGATTTTACTCGGCGTTATGAGACGGGGTACACCCAAACACCAGATTTTACACCATGTTATGAGACGGAGTATATCAAAACACTCGATTTTACTCGATGTTATGAGACGGGATATATCAAAACACCAGATTTTACTCGGCGTTATGAAA
Organism: Symmetromphalus regularis; assembly: GCA_032355785.1. NCBI lineage: Eukaryota > Metazoa > Mollusca > Gastropoda > Neomphalida > Neomphalidae > Symmetromphalus > Symmetromphalus regularis. The sequence goes on from JAULBS010027286.1 coordinate 7,935, forward strand.
CGGGGTACATCAAAACACCAGATTTTACTCGGCGTTATGAGATGGGGTATATCAAAACACTATATTTTACTCGGTGTTATGAGAGTTGGTACATCAAACAACCAGATTTTACTTAGCGTTATGAGACGTCATGCATCAAAACACCAGATATATAAGATGATGATGATGAAGAAGAAGAAGAAGAAGAAGAAGAAGAAGAAGAAGAAGAAGAAGAAGAAAGAAAAAGAAAATTAAAATATATAAATAAATTAATTGAAAACAAATTAAAATGCTGAAACGCATAAAAACAATATTTTTCCTTCAGAAAAATGTAATATTCAAAATTGATTTTGATTTCATTGCAGTTTTTCTTAAAAGCTATGATGAAGTCTAACATGACGCGGAGTATATAATGGCTTATGCAGATAGATAATATAATAAGAGACAATAAGACAAATCGACCAAAATAGATCTTTTACAAATTAATATATTCTGAGCTGTGTTTTGGTCTTACTTCCTTGTTTGATCAAGATGCACGTACACGACAGACTTGATGACTTAATTATGGGATAGTAAACGAGATTCAATCTCCTATTTATTACCCAACATCAATTTTATTACTGCTTTTAAGAATCTAGAGAGCTGTTCAGGAGGGCTAGTGCTTGAAGTCGCTCGTCAGACTGGTTCTTACGCTTGAAATTTGATAAATGTAATGTGATAAAAGACGACGTGAATCAGTCTAATTGTTCGCGAGCGTCTGCCTTCATGGACACGCCTTAGATACAGCATCCAAATTTAAATCGTGTGACATCAAGTTATTGTCTTTGACGTTATTTCATTGACACTCCATTGTTAGTGACATCATGTCGCTGGCAATTTCAGACCAGTCACATTATTTGAGGGAAAGAGTTACGTTTCACGAAGACACATCATTTTCGTATGAACCCAAGACACTTTGTATTTTACGTGTAATAATTATCAGTTGGATATGATACATGATAAATAGCAAAACTGAAACGAGCCACACTATGTATCATCTTGTGTTTGCCAGACGCTGGTGTTTTGTTTTCTGAAATATTTTTAAAATTGAAAAATAGCTAAAGTGGCGGTCCTCATAAAAAGGTAAAATTAAACGTTAGAATTCTTGATTGCGGAAATACCTATTTTAGTTTTTAAGGATGTGGTTCTATTAGTTGGCGTCATTACTAAAAGGTGTAACATTATCAACCCCTGCATTTAAGAAAATGTCCAAGGAAAAATAAATGCTATCCACGGCATTTTTCCACAGCAATTTTATACTTTATACGTCAAGAAAAAAATCCAAATTTTTTTTTTGTCCGCGGCAAAAAAGTGCCGCGGAGAAAGAAAAAATCCAAGGATATCTCCACGGCATTGCCGATTATCGAGGATAATATCAGAAGTTGCATTATTGCGAGGACTGACTGCAAGCCCCCCCCCCTCTCCAAACACACTCACACGCACTCACACATACCTCCAGATATGTCTATTTGGCAATTGTGGCCCACTTAAAATCAGCACAGAATCAAAGATCTTGGACATGTCATTTTGCATATCTGTGGGCAGGATATATAAAAAAGAATCTGCATATTAAAAATAGTTTCTGATATTACGTGACATTTTAAAATTTAAAATTCATTTTTCTCGAACGTACCATTTTGAACATAACTGTTCTATGCAGTCAGTCGTCAATTGGATATCCTGTAATATTCCTTTTAAGCATATCAGTGTTTTTGTTTTCGTTATATTAAAGATCTAACTAACGCTACAGAATGATTAATCTGGAAACGTATGAGATGCGGGACCAGATGTCACTTGCCAATAACAACACGAAATACTGTTCCTACTTCTTCACCAATACCCATACATCAACCAACAAAAGCATTGCTCTATTTGCTTAACCCTCTATCCATCACACAAACACAAGCCGAAGTCATTTATCCTAACGACATATTATAGCGTTGAAGGGGTCGCATGGTAGCCGGCCTCTGGTCGTGGCATTATATCACAATAACTAGTGACACATCCTGTTAGATTTGTACGCACGAGTTTGGCGATTGTACTTGAGAACGGTGATGGACTTGCAGGAATTACGGAAGATGGTCAATAAAGTAGCGAGCGTCGTACCGGCCACACGGCAGCTGTCACGTCGCGTAATTGCGCTACTCAGCTAATCACTTGCCTTGCTTCTTTCTCAAAGGAAAGCGTATTGTTGATGGCGGAAAAGAAGAAGGTTATTTCCAGTGTTATCGGAAAACACGGTAGAAGTTACTATATTGTAGTACAAGTAAATCATTTCTGACAATGAGATTTCTACTGTTTCTAATATTTTATTATATTTTATTATTTTCAGTAATAAAATACTTTTATTATTATTTGTATTATTATTTTGCTTGTTTAAAGACATTGTTCCTGCCCCCATTCCCACCAGCACACACACACACATGTACACGCACACACACACACACACACACACACACACACACACACACACACACACACACACACACACACACACACACAC
>JAULBS010027297.1:0-24538 GCA_032355785.1 Symmetromphalus regularis
GACAGCACATACCACGGCCTTTGATAAACCAGTTGTGGACCACTGGTTGGAACGGAAAATAGCCCAAACTGCATATGAGTCCACTGAGAAGGATCGATCCGACGACCGACCGGTTCACAGGACGACACGCTACCGTTTGAGCTAGATCCCGCTCCCTGAAATATCATATGAATGCATGTCATATGAATGCATGTGTACACATGTAGCTGAAATTTGTATGTAGCTCAAACTGTATAAATGTTGAAAGTTTAACAATGTGCAACACACAACTGTATAACTGATAGTATAACAATGTGCAGCAGAAACTGTAACATTGATAGTATAAAAGTTTGCAGCTGAAATTGTATGTTGAAAATACAACAATGTGCAACAATATGTGTAATGTTGAAATTATAACAATGCGCAACTGAAATTGTATAAATGTTGATAGTATAATAGTGTGCAACAGAAATTATAACATTAATAGTGTAAAAGTGTGCAACTGAAATTGTATGTTGAAAGTATAACAATGCAACAGAAACTTTAACATTGATAGTATAACAATGTGCAACTAAAATTGTATAAATGTTGTTAGCATAACAATGTGCAACTAAAACTATAAATGTTGAAAATGTGAGTGTGCAACTGAAATTGTATATTGAAAGTATTAGAAGGTGAAGCAATATATATAAATGTTGAAATTATAACAATGTGCAACTGAAATTGTATAATATTGATAGTATAACAATGTGCAACTGAAATTGTATGATATTGATAGTATAACAATGTGCAACTGAAATTGTATAAATGTTGAAAGTATAACAATGTGCAATAGAAACTGTATAACATTGATAGTATAACATTGATAGTATAACAGTGTGCAACTAAAATTGTATGATGTTGATAGTATAACAATGTTCAACAGAATTTTTACAAATGTTGAAAGTATAACAATGTGCAGCAGAATTCAGTTATGTTAATTGAAATGATGTATAAATGTTAAAAGTATCACACTGTTAATTGAAATTATGTATAGTGTACATTGAAATGATTTATCAGTGTTGAAAGTACAACACGTAACTTTCAAGCATTGTTGACACACTACTGCATTTCCATCATTGAAACTTGAAAGGCTATTCAAAAAAAATATGTAAACACTTTTATTAGGAATCATCTCATGGAAATTGCGCTAGGACGTTTAACTTGATCGTGAAGGACATTATTGAATACAGTATAACGCAGCCACCCTGGTAATTTGGCGTAGTTAAGCTAAATAATAGAATATATTACATGGCATCAGGTGGGGTTTTAATGTGTCATTGATTTCATGCAGGTCATAGACTCCAACAGGTGTTGCGTAAATAGGCAGCCAATCAGAAAGGTGATAACACTTAGACAAGATAAAACTAGGCCAATCAAAAATGTTGTAATGCATTGAACCTCAAACTGGGTCACTAAACACACAGATCACAGAAAAGATCTTTTAACAGCTTTTATTGAAGTTTTCTTTCAACGACATCAATAGTTTATTGATGGTGTTGATGTCTGTTTCGTAGACAATGTTTTTATATTTTTTTATTTTGTGTTTACATGTGCTGGCTGGTTGGTTTGATGTACTTAGGCCTATTTTCGAAGTGGGATGTAGATCAAAGGGTAGCATGTCTGCCTGCAAACCTTTTTGTCCTATTTGACAACTGTGAAGCTGTTGGTCGGCTGCTCGATCCTTCCCAGTGGATCCATTTGCAGTTTGGGCTATTTTCCATTCCAATCGGTGGTCCATAACTGGTTCATCAGTGGCATGGTACATGTATGTCCTCTCTTGTCTGTGGGACGGTGCATATTAAAGACCCCTTGCTGCTTATTAGAAAGAGTAGCCTATGTGGCTGTGGATTTCCTCTAAATACATATATGTCAGAATGACCATATGATTGATGTCCACTAACTGATAATAAAATCAAAAATCAATGTGCTCTAAAGGCGTCTTTAAATAAAACAAACTTTACTTTATTACTTTTATCATGATACATCTTAATGAAATAAGATTTTTACTGGTTTTATTTGTGTGGAAAATGCGTCTGCTGTTTTGTAAAACAGCACAATTGCTTATGACAATTTGAGTTGTAGCTGTACCGTCGCATAGGATTTTATCCAGATACATCTTGATATAATGAAATAAGGCTTATTTTTTTAAGTATGTAAAATGAGTCTGAAACTGAAAAGAAATGAGAAAAGCTCACTTGGAAATAGCTACATTGTACATGTAACTTGGTTGACTCATGTTTTTTCTGTTCCCTTCCAGTGTCTGACAGGTGGTATGTGGTGTGTGTGGTGTGGTATGTGCAGTAGCAGATCCAAGAGGGATTCATGGGTTTAGGACCCCCCATTTCTCAATTTTTTTATTTTTTTTTTTACCTTTTTCTAAGTGGAAGGACAAAAATTAACCATTTTTTCCACATTTCTATTCACTCGTCACTTTCGGTCCTCCCCTTTCTGAAATCCACATTTGGATTCCCTCTTTCAGAAATCCTGCATCTGCCCCTAATGTCTCTGGTATGTACTGTGTGTGGTATGTGTCTGTAATACATGTACATGTATGTGCTGTCATGTCTGTGGAAAAGTGCATAAAAAAGATCTCTTGCTGCTAATACAAAAATGTAGTGGGTTTCCTCCGATGACTATGTTGTCAGAATTAACAAATTTGGAACATCCAACATCTGATGATTAGTAAATCATTATGGTCTACTATAATTGTTAAACAACAGCCCCCCACCCCTCCAAAAATATATATATATAAATAAAAAATAAAAAAAACAATTAAAGAAACCCAATAACAACAAACAAAAGAACAACAAAAAACCAAAAACAAACCTAAAAACCCAATAACACAAAAGCTCCCAAAAATACAAAATCTTCACTCATTCCATCTTACATGTTCGGCTATTTTCCATTCTAACCAGTGGTCCACAACTGGTTCATCCAAGGCTGTGGCAAGTGCTGTCCTGTTTGTGGGACAGTGCATATAAAAGATCCCTTGCTGCTTATTGGAAAGAGTAGCCTATGTGGTGGCAGTGGGTTTCCTCTAAATCCATGTCAGAATGACCATACAATTAACTTGCAATAGCCAATGATAAGATAAAAATCAATGTGCTCAAGAGGCGTCATTAAATAATAAAACAAACTTTACTGTTACTTTACATTGTTTTTATTTTCCCCATTATTGTAGTAATACAAGATGGCACCACGCAACATTATCGATGCATCTGAAGATGACTTTCTATTGCCGGCTGATGAGGTGGAGCCAGTAATAACCGAGGCAACGCACTCACAGAAAAGACCACCCATGAAGATAGTGTGGAGAAACATCATCCTTTACTCCTTGTTTCACATAGGATCACTGTACGGAATATGGCTCATTCCAAATTCATCCCCACTCACATGGTTGTGGTGTACGTATTTTAAAAATATCAGCTAGTTGAATTAGTTATTTGTAATACCAATACCAAATGATTTTACATAATAAATGAGTTAAAATAATTATTTTATTTTAATTGCGGCAGGTAAAATCTATATGTATGTATTGTATATTTTAACATGTTTAAGAGAACTTTAGAATGTATTGCTTAAATACTTTTGTTTCTGAATAAGGTCTGTGTGAACCTTGTTTTTGTTTGTCATTTGTTACATATACATACAAAGTGTATAAATAGTTTTTTTTCATGTAACAGGTTAGGCATGGTACCATAGATCTTGATATTAATGGGGGAAATGCGAATCCATATTATTTACATTAATAATATGATACATTTATTTCTAACTATAGTGCATATATGATGGCTCCTTCAAACAAAACTTTAAACTACCAGGATATTATAATCACACATCATATTTTATTGAAAACTATTAAAAACAATGCAAGACACTACTTACAGCATGCTTACATGTGCTTAATAAAAGTTTGATTAAAAATATTTACTCAAACACTAATTGTTAAATTGTCAACCACGTGTGATGATAACCTTGCTGTTATGTGTTTGTTGTTTCTTACACATTTGAGTGTTCTTAATCAAGTTAGTTGAGATTAACAAAGCTTATGATCTCAGTTTTAGAGAACTGCTTTAACAACTGATTGCTACACAAATGCGTTGTTTGGAAACTACTATACCAAAGTGACACAACTGGTTCATCAAAGGTGCTGTCTGTGGGACGGTGCATATAAAATACCCCTTGTAACTTATCAAAAAAGAGTAGCCTATGTGGTGGCAGTGGGTTTCCTCAAAATACATGTCAGAATGACCATTTGATTGACATCAGCCAATGATAGATAAAAATCAATGTGCTCTAGAGGAGTTATTATATCAAAGTGAAGCCACTTGCATTAATTTCATGTCGCATTTTAGTCTGACCACCACTCACATTAATTTCATGTCGCATTTTAGTCTGACCACCACTCACATTAATTTAGGGACGTGTTGATTTCATGTTTTAAAGTATTTGAAAATATACATGTAGATTACAAAAGATTATTTTAATAGTGCATGTTTATTTCAGGTATGCTCTGGTATGTATTTTGTGGACTGGGCATCACAGCAGGAGCACATCGTTTGTGGTCTCATAGATCTTACAAAGCCAAGCTGCCATTGAGAATATTGCTGGGTCTCATGCAGTCTGCTGCATTTCAGGTTTGTAGATACATACATCAAGTGGAGACACTAACACTGAAAATGTCGCAATATTGGGATTTATTTTTAAATATGTCTGGCATGAATGCAGGATTTCTGAATGGGGGGGTCCAAATGTGATGGGTAATGGTTAATTTTCACCTTCCACTCATAAAAGGTAAAAAAAAAAAAAAAACCTTACACCCACACCAGATCTACTGTATATTTTTTATTGTAACCTTAGTTTAACCATAACTAGCTTATTTTGTGCTGGAAGCTAGGTGTTGTTACACATATATCAATCAATCAATACTGTATCACGATGTGAATGAAAGAAAACTTAAACATGCAGTTACTACCACTGAAGTCTTATTTTACCAATAGTATCATCAGTGTTGGAAATTCATTGAGAATGAAGGTGGTCACCAAGGCTCCGAACATTGAAAAGTTGGTGGACCAACCTTTTTTTCAAGTATTAACTAACTGCAAGTTGTTTATTAATTTGTTTTGTAAGGCAAGTGTGTCACACAGTGTGTCAAAAATAAACTCCAGAAATTATTGTAACACCCGAAACACACATTCTGTTGACAAATTTTAAAGTATTATATATCATTATAATATCATCTTATGATCTGGTGTTTTACTCAGTCACAAAATTCTGAAAACAGAGAATCTCTATCAGATTCCGAGATAGTCATTGGAATGCATTTAATGATTATATCACCATAGCCTATCCAGACATTATGGACACACGGCTTCCAGTTTTGAAAAGTTTGTAGCCCGACCCCATTTCAGGTGGACTCAGGCTCTCTGGATCCCGGGCTCCCAGCCATTTCCAAAACTGATATCATCGTAAGTACAACTCATGGACATTCCATGGCCATGCACAAAATTAAATAAGCATTTTTCTGCACTTTGTATGATCTGCAAGTCCTAAAAACAATCTATGCCAGATTTCTTCAAACAAGAAGACTATGAATGAAGGTAGGAGTATACAGAAACAAAGGATGTACTTAACAGATTTTACTGAACTGTGTAGAGCACTCATGTAAGGCTGTACCAGATGGTGACCCTCACAATGCTGATGCTGTCCCTTATGTTTTATTTTCAGAACGACATCATTGAATGGGCACGAGACCACCGTGTGCATCACAAATACTCTGAGACAGATGGTGACCCCCATAATGCTAAAAGAGGATTTTTCTTTTCACACATGGGATGGCTGTTGGTGAAAAAACACCCAGATGTTTCTGCCAAGGGAAAGCAGATTGATCTTTCGGACCTCCACAATGATTCAGTCTGTAAATTTCAGAGAAGGTTTGTTCAGAATATTAGATCCTATTCTTGACCATGACTAGCATAAAGGAGGGTGGAACATAAACCATTATCATTAAATAAATGTTTGCCCCAAATGCAGACCTCCCTACGTTTCCGTTCACTCCGTAATATTTCCAGAAAGACACCCCAAACTGAGGCATTATGGCAATATAGTCAAACTTTAAGCACAACAAAACATCTACACCCTGTCTAATGATCTTTATTTCCAAGTTGGATAAATCTGTTTTTGTCTGAATTGTTACATGGAATTGGGATTGTAAATATCTTAAACCAAAATGCCTTTTCTCAAATAACACATTATATGTAAATATTGTCTTTGATTTCTTTCTAGATACTACAAGTTATCTGTAGTGATTCTTTGCTTTGCGTTCCCGATGTGGGTTCCCTGGTACTTCTGGGGTGAGAGCCTGTACAACACGTTCTTCTTGAACCTCCTGAGATTCTGCTCTCTGCTGCACGCCACGTGGATGATCAACAGTGTAGCACACATGTGGGGAATGCGGCCGTATGATAACCGCATCAACCCAAGGGAAAATGCAACAGTTGCCTTGAGTGCGATTGGCGAGGGCTTCCATAACTACCACCACGTGTTTCCACAGGACTACTGTACCAGTGAATATGGTTGGCACTTCAACTTAACAACCTTTTTCATTGATACTGCTGCATACTTTGGACTAGCTTACGACCGCAAGAAGATTCCAGCAGACATTATAATGAAAAGGAAACTAAGGACTGGTAAAGCTCCCTCATAATTACAGGTGGAGCCAAAGTCATTCATGCTAAATTTTAAACTACCATATGGTTTCAGTTGCCAATTTTATCAGATGTTAAATCTTTTTTTCAAAGATTTTTTTGTGCTTTTTGAATTGTGTATTTGAGAATGTTATTTGAAATACATACACAAACAACATTCCTAAGTTTGTTATTGCTTAGGTTATATGCAATTAGTAATTATTTGTATTATTATTTTTTAAATGTTTTATGGTGTTTTTTTATAGGTTCTGTTTGTTTTTTCTTTTCTTTTTTTTTCTGGACAAAATATTTTTGCTGAACACTACCTTAAATATGGCAAATATCAATAAATTAATTATACACCAGTGGTGAAATTTAGTGATTTTTTTTAATGATTTTACAGTGTCGTGCATTGTCTATAGAATATAGAAAGTAGAACTTGAAAAACAGAAGTAATTCGAATTATATTCAGTGACATTGGCTGCATACTTACAAGTGTATATACAATGAATGAAAATGCAGTATACCTCCTCTTTGTACCAGCGTCATGGTTATATGCAAAAGAAAACGGCTGTTTTCTGTTTATCTGCCATTAGAATGACTACATATCTGGAGAAAAATGAGAAACTGCATTGTAATTGAGTATATCTGATCTGATTAAATAAATAATCAATTACTTGTCAGTATAAATTGTCACACTTGTTAGTAGGCTTGTCAGAATAAATTGCTAAAAACCTCTTGGTTATGGAACATTACTTTGCTGTTAAACTTTTAAAGAGGAATTGGTGAACCTTTACCAGAGCACCATTGCAATGACGTTTTTACTGTTGAATTTTCAACATTTGTAAGGGTACTGTGGGATAATGTAATAATTATTTTTTATTATTTTGTGTCTATGGGTACAAGCCTGAACCAAATTTGGATATAAGCACAGTAGAAAAGTTACTGAATTTTGTGTCAGTTCATTTGCTTGTTAAGAATTAGTTTTGATTTCTGACTGTCAAATGATGTGCAGTTTGGTTCAAGTTTGAATGCTGTTGTGTACACTTTGTGGGGTTTCTGTTAATGATTTTAATATTTGTTGCTAATTTTCGAGTGATAATCACAGTAGAATGAAAACCTGATCTCATAGATGTACACTGTGAAGTTGTGATAGTGCAGTGATTAAGGTTAGTGATTAACTTAGATTCTTTATATTTTAAATCATTCCAGTCTAATTAATTAAACTATTTCAGATAAATATATATTTTGTGCATTCAGAAATTTCCTTACAGATTAGTTTGTTATTAGAAACTATCAGTAACAGGTTGTTAATTATTTTCATTGATTTTATTGTGATTCTGTGAGATATTAACTTTAATATTAATGTTGCGTTGAAGTTTTATATAGTTTGATTTTTTTAAATGTTACTCTGCAACATTTGTACTCTTCACTTTGAGATTACGTGTATTGGAAAATGGGAGTTTTTCTTCACTTTACATGGCCGTAACTACTTGTTTTTTTAATGGGGAAAAATAACACTAAATCGCATATTGGAGCGAGGCAAAAACATTTGGGCAAGAGGTCTTTGTATAAAAATAAAAAGATATGTCAATTTCGGTATGAGGCATTTGCCTCAGTGTAGTTAGGCCATGCATTATCTATATGATATAGCTGTGAAGTGTACATTCTTGATAGCTGTTTTGTCTGAGGTGCAGAGAACTTGTTTTACTAGATATATGAACTTTCTTGAAATTTTATTGTTATGAGATTTTGAACACTCAGGAAAAATGGCCACAGACAATATGTGAATTATTAAAGCTTTGAAAAAGGTATAACTATTTAACATACATGATAAATATAAAAATATATGATGTAAAACAAAATGTAAATCTAACTTATATAATTTTGATATTTAGAAATTGTAATTGTATGACATAATTTAACATCCTGGTCCAAACACTTGACATATGTTATGGTTATTTTTCCTGACTGACTGCACATGCATGCAAATGTGTTCTGTCATTTTTTTATGCATTAGTAAGATATATGTTAATTTGAGCTAAGTTTTCTCATTGATTTAGGTTGTTAGCTTGTGTAAATATATTATGATCATTATTTTTTTAGATGATCCACTTCAAGCCAATGTTAGTATTTTGTGATTCTTAAGTATCGTTTGTCAGACAAGCATAAATTTTGCTAGTTGGTACATTTAAAATTTTATTCCACTGCAGTGAATGGAAGTAAATTTCCACATTTTGACATACAAGCAAAAAAACTGTGACCACACATGTGATACCTAAATTATAACTTAAATATATGACTTTGTTGGTATTCGAGGAAACCGAGATTATCGTTGATACCTATATTGTGCTTAATAACACTTTTAAAATGTCCCCTTAGTTTACAAGATATTCTGCAAACACTTGAATCAGTGTAACTAAAACAACGTGATAGTCAGGTTTAAGTAAATTGGATTACCATTGGTTAGTCAGGCTTATGTAAACTAGATTACCATTGGTTAGTCAAGTTTATGTTAGCTTCATTACAATTGGTTAGTCAGGTTTATGTAAACTATATTACTATTGGTTAGTCAGGTTTACCACTGATCAAATTGTTCATGTTATGGGCATTATGTAATGTTGTGTCTTTTTAGACAAAATGTGTGTTTACCTCAAACAACAAATTTCAAGTCTTGATAAAATTTGGTTTTACACCTACAAAGGAGCATGTATAAATTGGTACATGCATGATGTGTGAGTAAAATATTAAGTGTATGTAAAAAAAACTTGCTTGTTGAGAAGAGTTCAATTAATCATCTTTTAGTGCTTCTTTTTTGTCTTCATTCAGTCTTTTGTTAGCTGCTACGACACATCCAGATGTGGCTACGAAGCTATTCAAAACTTGTTTTTCTGTTATGCAAATTTTAATAAACTGGTACCATTGCATTTTCTGTTTTACCTAGTGATCCATGACTAGTTGTGAAAGGCTGGAGTATTTCTGTTGGAAAGTTTATATAAAAGATGTCTTGCTGCTAATCACAAAAGGGCAGCCTGTGTGGTGGTAGACATAATTGTAACAATTGATACCCTAAAAGTCAGTGGTTAAACAATAGACTGGGGCGCTGTTAAATATTCCTTAATAAAATCGAGAGAATATTCAGTTTTATTTTTATAATTTTGCATATATTAACAAGAAGTTGATGCACTTTTCGTATTTTTGGACCATGTGTAAGTTAGTGTAAGCTAACTGCCAGACACTAAATAACCTGCTTTTGTCATCCCAATTAGTGTTACTACAGACTGTCAAAATATAAACAGGGTTTATGTATAACAGGACGTCCGAAATTTGGTGAAAGACTAATTTAATGCAATTCTCTTAATATTGTGTGTATACTATTCAAATTTCCAACAACAAAAAAATTATTTTTTAATTTGATATAATTTTTACATAAATAATTACAATCAGATTACTTGTGCTTTTTTTATTTTTATTGTTTTACAATAATTTTATTAGTTTTACATTTAGTTTTTGATATCAGATATCAGTTCTGCATTACCATCAGATTTGCATTAATTGGTATTAATTGCTTATCAAACTAAACATTGAAAACATAAGACAGTTATTTACTAGTGGCATCTTTAGAAGCATATTAGTGTTTGTTCCTGATTGTTTCAATAATACAGTCAATTAATCAAATTCTTTTTTTTATAAGAAATGTAGAATCTAACATTATGTCTTGACTGTTTAAACTTGCACATTGCGTCACACTTGCAGAATCCTGTTCAGACTGAGTATATAAGAGTAGATAAAACATATAGGAAGCCCTAGAGCTCTGAACCTCCCCCCCCCAAATTTTGCAATTTAAATAACATATTATTAATTTTTTTCCGTATTTTATTATTTTAATGTTAAAATTAAAAAATCTGAGGAATCGGCATTATATTATTGGGGCCCCCTCCTAAATTGATTTTCTGAATCCGCCACTGGCAGCGGTGTGCCAAAACTTATGCTAACCCAAAACCTAGGTTACACATATCAAAAATATAACTTCTAAAATGGTTTTGTTACTAATTCATCGCTGTTGTTTGTGTTTATGTCATATATAGAATGTGGAGTTCAGTTAGTATCATACAGAATAACCCTGGGGTGATTGATAAAAATGTAGAACAGTTTTATTAGTTTTTTGTGCCAGTCAACTTTGTTTTCAGTGAACCGGTGCAGATGTTAGAAAACATCTAGTCAGTTTATTCCGATGATAAGCAGATTTTAAAATTATTGATTTTTGTTACAATTTATCAAAGTCCCATGTTTTATGTATTTAATTTTTTTTATATACATTTATTTGTATTGCAAATTTGTATGTATTACTGGTTGTTTTTTAAAGTTATATTGTGTTCACATTATTAATTATACACACCGGTGATGTGTACATGATGCTTTGTAATTGTATTTTTAATTATTATGTTGCTTTGTACTTTTTTAATTAGTCTGTTGTAGTTGAACCAGGTTTTGGGTTATTTGAAATGGCTGGTAATGAGGGTTTTAAAGTGACCTGGGATCCATAAAACAAATTAGAAAAGGTACTGATATTAAACATGTCAGTAATATCAGTTTTTGTATTGTTTTTTCTTTATGTAATCTTTGAGCTGATGTGAAATTTAAAATCATAATTTTTAAAGGATTAAATGTAAGTTCATTATTGTTTGTTACTGTTGTTGTTATTTAGAATGAATTTGAAATCAATGTAACATAATTATTTTGATTTGTTTTAGAGTGGAAGTTGTGATGTACATTGAGAAAGTTGTGTGTGCAGCATTTTGGGAATTCTAAAAAATATTTACTAAGATTAATGAAAAAGCTGTGCTAGATTAATAGAATCGTTCACCTTTGTGAGGTATGAATAAGCCAATTCCAACCTAAGGCAGAAAATGTTACAAAATATTAATTTTATGTGACATTATGAAGGTACCCAAGACATCACATTCATTTTATTATCTAGACCTTAGGATAAGTTAGAAATTTCTTGCTTACCGGATAGGTTTTTATCTTGATTTAAGGTGTGATAGAAATCTCTCTCACACTCCACATGATTGTGATGAGATCAGCAAAACACTTTACATGAGATAATAATTTTTATTAACCTACATCACAAAAAAAGAGACATTATTTGTTAGATTTTTATAAAATGTAGTGATGTCATTTGTTTTGGCCAGTTTTTTGTTTTTCAAGATGTCTTTATTTTGTCATTGTTCAAAATAAATGGTACATTTAAAGAAAAGGGCTTAATGTTATGGGTATGTTCATGCAGTTTCATGGTATACCCCAGTATTTGAAAACATTTTTTATCTAAAGTGTACATGCCACAGTGAAAACAATGTGAATCTGATTAAGAAGTCACAATATGGCTTACAACTCATGATGTCGTATTCATGTTGATTTGTAATAATTACTATAAATATAAATATTTTACCAGTTATGTCAGGTTAGGATTTCCCAGTCAACACCACTCACTAGTGTTAGATTCACTTTATCTAGCATCAGTAAAAAGCTACTAAATTAGACAAGGAAAATATTTACATTTGATGTTCGTATTGGATATTGATGTTTGTTTTTGGTTTGTGTACTGTAAATATGAATGTGAATATGTTTCACTCTATGATACTCATTTTATATTTTAGTGAAAATAGTTCAAATTAATAGTATGTTTACAGTGTGTGTTTATAATTTAGTGGAAATAGTTCAAATTAATAGTATGTTTACAGTGTGTGTTTATAATTTAGTGGAAATAGTTCAAATTAATATTTACAGTATGCATTTACAATTTAGTGAAAACATTTCAAATTAATAATATGTTTATAATTTTGTGAAAATAGTTTGAATTAAGAGTAATTAATAGTATATTTACAGTATGTGTTTTTAACATTTAGTGAAAACAGTATGAATTAACCCTTTATGTACAGTGTCCGTGCAGTATTATGCAGAATTGACTGCAATAGCCTACAAATACATTCATGAATAGGCTACAAATGGTGTTATTCTTGAAACGTCTTCCAGTTACTAATGGGTGTCCACAAAGTGCAGAAGTGTTTCCATTGTGATACATGACAGAACAATATGTATAAAACCCAGCAAATAGACTAAGCTAAGCATTGTTTAAGTCCAAAGTTAAAATTTGGTCTGAACATGTTTCCAGATCATTACTTACAGATGTTCTGTTATTTTGGGAATACTTAACCGATTGTAAAGCTATCAACCAGATTTGTGCTTACAGCTTTTAATAATTCTCACTTTTGTGATCACTTCATTTTCCAATTTGCTGTATGTTAAATCAAACATAAACACAATGGAATGGAAACCGTAAGATTTGGCTTCAAGTACACATTCTGTCAGAGTTGAAAGAATTGTTTTTGAATGTTTAGATTTTTTAATGCTGAATATGTATGTTATATATGTATTGAGGTAATGAAAACACAAATTAAAAAAATTGCTGAATGAAGATAAAATATGGTTGCATGCATGTGTATAGAGAGTTGTTTCAATCTGTAGTGAAAATGGTTTGAGATATTTTTCTATGTTTAGAAGAATTTTGTAAAAATTACTATTGTTTGGTTTTAACTGTTTGTTTCTGGAATGAAATAAATGAAAGAGCAATCTAGTAGTGACTGTTTTATGTAGGCCTACTCACTAGTTTCAGGTGGGAAAAAGGATTTCTGAAAAGGGGGTCAAAATGTGGATTTCTGAAAGGGGAGGGTCCAAAAGTGAATAGAAATAGATTAAAATATGGTAAATTTTCATGTCCTTCCACTCGTATAACGGTTAAAAAAAAAAATTGGGAACTTCCCCCCCCTCCCCCCCGTTCCACTAGTGTTTTCACTCCCATTTCAATCCAAATTATAGCGTCTCTGCCTGTGAAGCAGTCTGTCATTGGATCGATCCTTCTCTCAGTGCACCCATTTTCAGTTGGAGCTATTTTCCATTCCATCCAGTGGTCAACCAAAGGCCATAGTATGTCCTGTCCTGTCATATAAAAGACCACTTGTTGCTTATCGGAAAGAGTAGCCTATGTGGTGGCAGCAGTTTCCTTTAAATAAATATGTTAGAATGACCATATGATTGATGTCCAATAGCCGATGATAAAAATCAAAGTGCTCTTAAGGCGTTGTTAAATAAAACACTTATTATTCAAATTGAAGATCTCATCAGATGCATTTGTGGAGTACATTTTAAAACTAAGTGTACCAGTTGTTGGATTCGTGACAGGTGTGGTAATTTATTTGTGCAACTTAGAATAAAGGTGTGGTGAGGGAACTAGGGGGAGTTTGTTGGACAAGGGAAGAAGAAATTTGTTCATTTCAGCACAAAAAAATTGTTCAGATTTGAAAAGGTGTTTGTATAAATTTACCACACTATTTTTTTTTAAATAAGATAATTTCAAAACCCTTTGACCTAAGTTCATGAAAGATCTCCAAAACCCTTTTACCTAATTCTGCAAGATAAATCAAAACCCCTTTTGAAATAATTATATTTTCATGGCCCAATTGGATATTTGTGCATACCATTGTCTGAATTTAAATGTCCAAAAGCACAATTGTATTATAAATCTTGGGAGTGATAAGGTTTACAACCACAATTGACTGAATCTTTATGTCCAATCACACAATTATGTTATATATTTTGAAGATTTGTGAGATTCTTTATAAACACCAAGAGTCCAAACCTAAATAAATATTTTGTGTAATGTAGATGTCAAATAGCTTGTGATAATGAAAGAGCTACCAAATAAGGGCATGTCCAGGAACTGAAAAGTGTTTCAAAAATGCTTTGGTTTTTTATGAAACAAAACATGATGGTCAAAAAATAAGTCTTTGTCAACTTCCTAACTTTACCACATTACACAGAGAAAATGATGGTCCTGTCTGTTTGAAAGTGCATATAAAAAGATCCCCAACTACCAATAGGAAACAGTAGCCTATAATAATATGATGGTAGGATTCCCCTGAAGATCTGGTTTTGCAAACACTTATAAATAAACAATATGCTGTTAAACAAAGAAAGGATCTGGTGTTGCAAACATTTGTGAATAAACAATATGCTGGAGTGTTGTTAAACAAAGAAAGGATCTGGTGTTGCAAACACTTGTGAATAAACAATATGCTGGAGTGTTGTTAAAGAAAGGAGCTGGTATTACAAACATTTGTGAATAAACAATATGCTGGAGTGTTGTTAAACAAAGAAAGGAGCTGGTGTTGCAAACACTTGTGAATAAACAATATACTGGAGTTTTGTTAAACAAAGAAAGGATCTGGTGTTGCAAACACTTGTGAATAAACAATATGCTGGAGTTTTGTTAAACAAAGAAAGGATCTGGTGTTGCAAACACTTGTGAATAAACAATATACTGGAGTGTTGTTAAACAATGAAAGGATCTGGTGTTGCAAACATTTGTGAATAAACAATATGCTGGATTGTTGTTAAACAAAGAAAGGATTGTTTAACAACACACAGGCTAATCATCAGATGATGGACAGTATTTGTGATACAATTCACAGAAGAATCAGTAGCAGGTCTCTCTCTCACACACACACACCTCTGATAGAATGGCATATAGTAGGACATTTGTTATAAAAGGAGTGTACCACTGGCTGGAACAAGAAATAGCCTCATGACCTACTGCAGTTAAGAGAATGCTCTACCTCTGCTACATTCCACTCTCAGTCTTCCATTGCCATCTTCACAAATACACAAAGTCAGATAAGGATTTATTTTTATTTCCATTAACATTATAAAAAGTAACGCATGCACTTTTGGTCTCCAAAATATTACAATTTGCAAGATACAAATATATACATATCATTATCTACCGTAACATTAAAATATCTACATTTCTATTAGATCCAACTAGTAGCAGGACCTATGGCCATAACCAATCTTGCAATGAATCTCTCAGTGAAAGTATTAAAAGTCATACTTCCTGTAAGATTGAAAAAAAAGAGGATATAATCATAAACTAACCGATAAACACCAAGTGACAAAATCTACATTAATTTTGGTAACATATATGGGGGGGGGGGGGATGTGCTTGCTAAATATGCTAATAATAAGACTGAGGCACCTGTGAGCCTGCCATACATTTTATCAGTCACAAAATAACAGACCGATACAACATATACTAATGGAAAAAATTAACTGTACATCATTAACAGTGGTGTACTTTTAATTAAATATACATTACTTCTAGCTAATATTTAGGAATGAAAAAAAAATGAAATATATTGAGCACTATACAACTGCTGATACTGGGGTCCTATGCATTGTCCCTTAAATTACACGTCTGCACCATTACAGGCTCGGAAGGTAACATGTCTTAAGTAAAACAGCTGAAATTTGTTCATGCTTGTTGATAGTGATAATTGTTTGTATACGCTTCATTCCCATTCATCGAAAATGTATTTAATGGGGTTCAAATTTGGTGAATATGCTGGACCGTTTAAGGTATTGTCACTGCTCTAGACAAGATACGCATTTCATACTCGAGTAATTACCATTAGTAAAGTGTTTATTTGTTTCTTTAGCATGTAAACCGTTACGATGTTAACGGTAAAACATTGTGTTTCGTCAACAATATCACTTTAGGAATCAAACATCTGAAAATGAATATGGTGCTCAATTTTAATTGTGTGGCATTTTCAACTGGTAACTTAATTTGTTGAAAATGTTAGTTTTTTTTATAATATGGATATGTTATCACTCTAAATGAGTGAAAAGGCACTTATTAACTACATATTTTATATTTTACAGACCAAAAACCTATTTTCATGTTTCATATGTTGACCACGTGATATTTGAACCAAATGGAAAAAAATATTCCTGTAAAAGTTTGACATGATCAGGGGAAATGCTGATATGTTTTCCAATATATTCTTTTAAAGACTAGAGTGAAAATATCATTGTTCAAAATGTGCACAGTTACTATACATTAATATTCACAATTAGGACAAGGATTATTTGGCAATCACTAATTTACTAAGTATGTTGTGACATAGGATTATTTAGCATGTCAAATTTCGACACATATTAAAAAAATGTTTTGCTTGAGTGACCTTTTAAGTAGATAACTGGTACTTGGTTTTTAGTAATTAGTATGCACAATCATTAACTGTCGGTATAAAGTGTAATAACTTATTAAGACAAGAAGATGAAGAAAAGCGACTTCTAACAGTTAATGTAAATTACATACATTTTAAAGTTAAACTATGTAACAATAATTAAAATCAAATGATATGCTCCTTTGTGTGATAAATTATAAAATAATTTGTATAAAATTTGTTCTAATGGCATGCTCAATCATATGTTGATATGTTGTAATCTGTTGAAAACAATGTTCTTTTTATGCATTTAAATTTTAATCAGAACTCTCTAAAACACTAACCAATAATAAAAATTAATTATTCAAATGATATGCTTATTTATATGAGTCATACTAATTATTTTATTACTCATATTACCATAACTTGCAAATATTTATTTATTTATTTTAAATCATTCCTGTGATTTATTTGGGAAGTATTTTTGTATTTATTTGTTTTCATTCTTTATCTAATTAGATATATAATAGAAATTAATCATTTAGATAATATGGTCATTTATGTAAAATGGTAATAATTCAAATATGTTTATTTAAGTAAAATAGTAATTCAAATGATATGCTAATTTATTTAAATTGTATAAAACAGTTTTGTTCCAACTTAATTAAAACTTGCCAAAACAAGTAATTCAAATGATACACGTATTTATGATAATTTGTACCGAATTTAAGCTACAATTAATACATAAACATAAAAAAATTTACCTATGACAAAATTAATTTAGGTGATATACAATATAACATGCACAACACATACATTGTGATAAATTCACTGAAGATTATGAAAGTAACAAAAGCACTAAAAGATGCAGAGACAAAATTATATTTTTTAAAGTTGTAAACAAACATAACAAAAAGTTAAATATATTACAACATAAATATAGCATGGAATTTCAGACTTCCAGCTTTACAATAATTTTGGCAGTAACTCACCAATATCAATATTTACTTTGTTAATATCATCATGGGACTCACATCAGCCTGTTCCAAATATATTCAAATTAAAAAGCAGTTGTAATTCTTGCTTTAGCACCAAAACCATATATATCCAACAGACATGCTTTAGTTTCAAAATTCAGTTTAACGATTTTTGTACAAGTTAATTACATTTTTACAAATTAAATATTTGTTAGCAATGTATGAAAACATTACCCTATCTGGTTATTATATTTGTTAGCATTGTATAAATGAGAACATTACCCTATTTGGTTAATTGGGTTTTACATTTGTTAGCAATGTATAAATGAGAACATTACCCTATCTGGTTATTTGGGTTTTGTCAACAATATACCTACTGGGAAAAGAATATTTAAATTATAGCTTTACCCTATATCTACTGGGTTTTGTTAACAAAGTTAGATTGCAGATTTACCCTATCTATTTAACTGGGTTTTGTTAAAAACAAGTTTAAATTATAGCTTTTATAATAGATTTAAAAAAATAATATCTGTTAATAGCTAACTCATGCCTAGTACTGATAATTTCTGTTTAAGCCAAATACTAAAATAACTAACCTAAACATATTATGTATGCAGACCAGACAATAACTTTGTTTCATGTAACAGATGTATAAATCAATAACTCAAATTCATTTGTAATTAAAACAGCAAAGACAGACATTGTTTGGTATCAAAAGTGAACACCTATGTGGAGAGATGCAAGTAAATTTTCATTGGAAAAATAAACCTACACGTAAACTTAACAAAAAATAAAACAGGATATGATTGCCTTATATTGTAAACGAATATAAACATTTTCACCTGAGTGCAAGTGCGTAACATTTGTTAACTATGATTCTAGAGGTTTGAGTTGGTAACTGGGCAAGGGTTAATAATATAAGCAAAATGATTCATTGCTGGAGGTACAATAAATGATAGTTTGAGCAGAAAACTATGATTTAGTTAGGACATGATTCTCGCTGTTCTGGCTTGGATCGCAGATACCATTCAGTCCAAGCTCCATCATAGAGAGACACATCATCTTTTCCCAGTAGGTGAGTGGCAAAAATCAGACAGCAGGCTGATAAACCTAAAACAACAAATACCTTGGATCAGAATGATAATCTTAACGCATTGACTGTTGTACATAAAACAGGAGGTTTATTTCCTTAACCATTACAAGTATATTCATTGTTAGTTTGTTTTATTTTTTTAATGACATCAGAGCACATTGATTTATTAATCATTGCCTTTTGGATGTCGATCATTATGGGGAAATTCTGACACGTCATCAGAGGAACCCACTACATTTTCCCATAAGCAGCAAGAAATATTTTTTATGTATTTTCTCTCGGATAGGACTCAGTACACCATAACTTTAGATATATTAGTCATGCGGCACTGGCTGAGAAAGGAAAAAAAACAATTAGAGAATTAAAATGATCCTTAGCCCGAGTTTCTGACAGCTTTCTTATTTCGGAAATAAGAAAGCTGTCAGACTCAGAAGCAAGAAACTTGGGCTAAATGATCCTATGACCAAAGCACCTGAAGTGAAAACACCGATTTCACCAGATTCCACACTTCACTTAGTTGATTATGTGAAGAAACATTTATAACAGTTTTAAACAATGTTTAACATCACCTAGCGCTTATTATGTGAAGAAACATTTATAACAGTTTTAAATAATGTTTAACATCACCTAGCGCTTATTATGTGAAGAAACATAAAACAGTTTTAAACAATGTTTAACTTTATAACCTTGTTTTGTTATTGCCTAGTGTCAGGAAACTTAAATGTACTGACGAATTATCACCAGTGCTGGAATCTTTGATTATGGTGCAGTCGGTACAGCTATGGCCATACCATTTTTTGAAGAGGTACGGCCTGGCTGTACCACTTTTTTCTATTATTTCTTATTTCTGTGTAAGTAACAGTTCTTTGGAGGCTCGGCTTGGTTGCCTTTACTTTGTCTTCAACCTCAATCAGTTTGAGGCTTGCCTGCTATAATATATACGATAGTCCTCCAACTAAGTTGGTCAACTTTTCACAAATATCCCAAGTCCGATTACTGCTATTTTTTATGTAGAAATTGTGTCGAACCAATGACACCCAGCTGCCACCAATTACAGGTATTTCAATCTTCTGCAGATTTGGAGATTTATCACTTCTCTGTGGTCCTTTGGAGGGGCATTGGAACTGGGAGCATTGGTGTGGGGGGGGGACTTCAAACCTCCGCCCTCACCCAATAATGCCCATATATATATGTTCTTTATTCATCATTGAATTATTCACTACGAAATTCTGATGTTCAGAAATGGGAGCAGCCCCCCACCACCACCCCATATGAATTTCCTTCCAACAGCTCTGTTTGGAAAATTCTTTAACAGGCTTTGCTCATTATTTTTGCTTGCTGTGCTTGATTTCAGACCTTTTTACTTTACTAGCAGAAAATTCTAGATATACATTATCTATTATGAATAGCAAACAAATCGGCAATGTAAGTTACATATCTTTTATGAAAACAGACCTGAACCACATGAGGCAGCAAGAGGTTGATCTAGGTTGATTCCTTTGTCAGCAAACATCTTCTCAAGATCTTTTTTGTCCTTGAGCAGTTTTGTTTCTGGGTTCATAACAGAACTGGCTGGAACACTCACTGCACCAGGTATATGACCTGGTTTGATATCTGAAAACAAAGAATATTGTACAGTGTACGTTTGTAACTGATTCATTTTTGTTTTTGGTCTCATCTGTCTGTTCACCAAACTATTTTAGAATGAAAAAAAACAACACAACAATACCTTTTCATCTTTCTTAAACCTTTTCTCTCCACTAAACACCAGATCAGAGAAATGAAATAATAGTTTATATTTATTGATGACTCTTTTTATTGTGAGTCTGGCATTTCAAAGCCTTCACTTTGAATCATTCATTATGATCTTGGGATAATAAACATAAATAGTAATTATATATAGAACTAGCTTTTAAAAATGGCCCTTAGAGGCATAGTCCCACGGAATTTAAGAGGCTTTGTGGTCTAAATATTGATTATGAATGAAACTTACATGTATTTGTTATACTAGATCTGAATTTTAACTGAACCATGGTATAGGGAATTCCATGTCGAGTCAATAAATGTTTTTCACATTTAAAAATGTCAAATTTCAAGATTTTAAAACCTTTTCTCTCTACTAAACCCAGATCACAGAAATAACAGTAGTGAATCCATATCCGCGGGGGAGGGGGGGGGGGAGTTCGAGTTATTTCACATTTAAAAAATTTCAAATTTCTAGATCTGAACACCTCGTGGGGTGAAACAAATTGGTTCAATATGTTTTTGCAGCTACAAAAATATTCTGAAGTTTTAAAATAACATCTAACGGGGGTAGTACCCGTCACGTGACGCTAAATATATACGTCACACCTCCTTCAGCGGGAAAAACGTTATTTTTTCAATGTACTTGTCTGTGAGCATAATTAATTATTATTTTAAAAACATTGATAATAAGCGAGATGCGGTGGTTATGTAAGTAGTTAATGAAGTATTTCCATAGACTAATCAAATGTTTATATTTAAAATTAATTCTTTGTTTGGAAATTAATTACGTCAAGGGTCCGTGAGGAGTGGGCGGAGGAGGGTATTTATGCAAAATTTGAAAACGTTAAAACTATACAAATTGATGTTTTTTCCCAACACCTTACGAAACACACTTTTATGAGCTCCTAGATTTTCCCCTGAATTGAGGTGGAATTTCTATTAAATAGTAGAAGTATACATACCAGGACGGGGTTCAGGCTCGGTTCCATTAAAGCGTCCTGGAGGTCTGGCATCCATCACCTGGAAAGCCTTGCTAGAAATATTCTTCTCGATATCTTCAAACGTTTTAATCTTGGACGTGTCAATTGGACTTGCTTTAAACTTTTTCACGTCAACTTTTGGGATTATATTAGTCGTTGCTTGCCCCTCTTCGACCCATTTTGGCAGTCCTCCATCCAGTATGGAAACTGTATTATGTCCAAATATTCTAAATGTCCACCAGACTCTAGGGGCAGAAAGCATGCCAAACTTCTCATTGGTATCATAAACAATAACATGCGTGCTGTTATCAATTCCTAATTTCCCCACATACTCTTCAAAATCTTCAGCGGATGAAAGCATAGTGTCATATTCCGATTTTTTATCACAACATTCATCGATGTCATAAAACTGAGCCTCTGGAATATGTCTGGCGAGGTATTCTTCATGAGCATTTCGGTTTGCGCTCGGCAAATGCCAAGAGACGTCGATAATTCTGACATTTGGAGCTGCCAACATTCCACTCAGCCACTTAACCGAAACCAAAGGAGCGACGTGATTCTTTTTCCTGAAAATAAATCAAAGTTGAATTATAATAATTGTATTTGTGGAGGATTTTGGAGTATTTTCTCAGAGAACATTGCCACCCAATTACATGGATACACGATACGGGTGTAACAATATATCGGTGCATCGCGATAGTTAACGTCTCGATAGCAAACTATCGATAGGAAATTAAAATGGCAATAGTTATCGTGATAGTTCCCTTCACTATCGATACTTTAAAAAACTTAAAGAAGTCAAATAATCTTTTTTATAGATAACAACAACAACGTTCATAATAATAGTAATAAGACAGGCGCCGAGGAGTAGGAGAGGGTCCATGATCTCCCACCAACAACTAATTAAACTAGGGAACAACTAATTAAAACAAAATCACTAATATTTTTTTCTGAATAAAAATATTTTGTGGCTCTGTGACAAAATAAAGTGGCCGAAATCCGGAGAGTTTTCAAAGTATCAGGGGGTTCCTGCTAGAACGTTGCTGCCCTTCGGTTACCAACTTTTCTGTGCTTCACCTCCCCATCACCACCACCCCCCCTCCCAACCCTACCTCTTTCAAATGCACTCCTTAGGCCCTGTAAGATATCGACTTCCGACAATACCCAAATGTAGCTTTACGTCACTTTTAATTGTCTACGATGCAGTCGATCATCAAAAACAACGAACCTGTACTGCACGAGTATCATAGGGTGACCAGTTTCGGTGGGTGTAAGCAATAAATTGAAAAAATACAAGAATTTTAAAACTGACACTTTGGTTATATGACCATCTATCTTTTAATTAGAGTTTCTGTTCCAATAAGGTGTACTAAAGTGAATTTTCCATGGTAATATTGAAAACTTGGACATCAAAACAAATGGCGACCATCTGAGGTCAATATAGTCCAGTTATAATACCAGAGCCCGTGCGTTTTTTAGAGGGGACCTTTTTTATGATTGAAATTCATTATTGACGTCCCTGTGATGAAAATTAGCCTGGGAGTCTTTTTTTTTTACACCTGCGTTTGGTGGCCATCTTTAAAAATGGCCGCCATTTTGCAGTATTTTGAATAATTGTCAAAATCTCGATAAGCAGATGAGCGATTTGTATTTTTTAAACTGCGTTGCACAGGTACTGCAATAATCTATAAATCATTTCATTACATCATTTCAAAATCTCTGATAGTTTTTAAGTATAACAGATCTTTTGAAAAAAGGTCCACTCTAAAAAACGCACGGGCTCTGGCATAGTCAACTCCTAAATAAAAAAAAAGATAGTTATATTAAAGAAATTAGTAAACTTTATAAATATTATAACTAATGCTTTTAAGCGCTATTAATCTGAAAATTACAAATTCAAGAGGACGTATTTTCAAAATAAATAACACACTGCTGAATATATATTAAGTTATTCACATAAAATATGTAACCAATCCCTACCTACTGTTTTAAAACAAAATCTTATCTATTCAACATTCAATGTTTGTGCGGTGTAGCTGAAACCCTGACTATGTTGTATTTTGAATGATGCGTTTTGTTGTGGTTCATGAGTGTTTAATACACCTTCCTCTGTATTTATATTTATATTTATATTAAGACAGTCCTCCTGTAATTCATCTTGTCATTATGTATGTTTATTTTTAATGTATTGTCGTTTTATGCCGTTGCAGAACGGTCGGAGAGTAATAAAATGTTTTTCTTGTTCTTCTTGACAACACAAGCTTGATATTCACTGTGATTTACTTTAATATATTATAATTATAGACAACGATTTTCATTGGTTGGTTGTCTTGTTTTGCCGTTTTGTTTTGTACGAAATGAACCCTATTAGCGATAAACGTAATTTTACTTGAAATGATGTCATTATTATTGAAGACTACATCATACTATTATTTTATATAACAAATTAAACAGTGCAAACGTATTAAGACTTACGGACGCCGAACAACACTTAACATCATATTTTTTTCGCCGTGTGCGAAGGTGTATCGTGTACGAAATTGTATCGTGTACGAAGTAACATGGGATGAAGTTGATCGTGGACGAAGTGACCCGTATTCGTACAGTCCACACGCCTAGTTGTTCTTTCTCACTGCTGTAACTGTTGTAAATTATTATTCTTATATGTAAAAATAGTTTAATACAACTTAATATATTCTCTATCTTGACTTCTGTGTATACTTATCATATACGACAATAACGAAAGGAAACCCAAGATAAGATAGAAACAAATATTTCTGTATCAATACAATAACGAGAAATACTAGTAAAGTGTATTATTTAGGCATTTTAATTTCAGTTTTTCGAAGCAAAAGTGGGTTGATAATTTTAAAGGTATCACCCCCCCGTCCAAAAGTGTGTGTGAATGGGGGCGGGGGGGGGGGGGACGAGACTCCTGGATTTACGCCTATTACTATCCCACAGACAG
>JAULBS010027298.1:0-10455 GCA_032355785.1 Symmetromphalus regularis
TGGTCATTACAACAAAATAAATTATCTGGACAATTTTAACTAAAGATATACCAATTTTTTAAAAATGAGATTAAAAAAACAACCCAATAAACGAAAATACACATTTAACTAAATATACTACTCAGAAATTACTTTCTAAGAAATGTAATTTGTATATTTTATTTAAACAAAACTTTTTTTTTTTCAACACATTTCTTCTCAAAAGATACTACTTGCAGAATGTAGCACTTTATTTGAAATAAGACTATAGGTCAGTTGTGATATATTTGAATACAAGAAATGTTGTCAGGGTATTAGAACATTGTTAATGATGTTTTTATATTTACATTCTGTGTATTAACATTTATGACAAAGACTTCACTGATTGTGGTTATACCTTTGAGCCTTAGTCTGAAATTCATGACCTTCACCTTGAATACGATGCATACTTGAAGTTATCTGACAAGAGAAAACATTAAATATGAATGTACAGAAATATTATATTCTATGGAAATTCAGTTGACTTTAAGCAAAAAAATTCTCAAACGTATTGTAAGTTTATCAACTGTGGAAAAACAAAGATTGAACAAGGTTGTCCTCACACTGAAAATAAATAAAGTATTTTATATTCTATAGAAATTCAATTGACTTTAAAGCAGTATGTTTTCTGAAAATAAACCAAAATTGACATTTTATTGATTTTTTTAAAAGCAATAAATAGGTGTTATCTTTCCAGGCAGTCAGTATATATAAGTTAGCTTATTTTTTAAGTTTCAGCCAGCTAGATGTTGTGGCTTTATGGTTATGTGATGATTCAATTTTACAAGGCAGTGAGTTCAAATCATAATGATTAAAAAAATGCTTTAATTAAATAAATATATAGACTGCTCTCTTATATGTAATACATGTATTATCAATGCTTTTAAAGTATCACTTTTCACTAACATAATTATTATTTTTTAATTAAATAAATATACAGAATACTCTTTAATATGTAATATATGGATTATTGATAATGTTTAAAGTATTACTTTTCACTTACATCTACAAAAATATATATGGCAAGCTGTGGGCCAAAAATGACCCTTATCATACCTGCTCCTTTCCACAAAAGTTACTTATGCCTGTGTTTTGAAAGTAATAAATCTTTAAGTGACATAGACATCTAGCACAATCAAACAAAGTTATTTCTAAATAATGCAAATATCTTTCCAGTTCTATCAGTCTCTCTTTCCATTTATTTTCCATAAATAACTTATAAATAATAATTTATTATTTTACCATCTTGGCTGTATACACAGTACAAAATATTGGTAAAAAAGTACGGGAAGTCTTAATACAGATTTATGCTTATTTGCCAGTTTCAAACTGCATACGAGTCAGTAAATAAATTATATTTAAACCAATTACCCTGTATTTATTAATTATCTTATACTCAGATTAATAACAGTGCATAAAACTTCAGATTAATGAAGAAACAAGAGTAGTTAAAAATTAGATAAAAAAAAAATCAGTGTATTGGAGATTCCAAGTTGTGTTATACTAACCTGTTGAGATGACTCAGACATCTGTGATTTGTGACTGGCTACAAGCTTAACAAGTTCTTCAAGCTTCGTCTCAATGTCCTACAAAGTAACAAACTACTGTACTACACACAGAAAATCAAATCGATCGTTTAAATGCAAAAAGTACTAGTATGAATGGTGTTCTAAAAGGGAAATCTTCAAATTTTACGAAAGAACAAGACTGATCGAAAAATTATTTGTAGACTTTAAAATATGCTGATATTGAAAAAGGCTTTAACCATCACATACTATGAGTGAAAAGAAACTAAGTCAAGTCACAGACAAATGACCTTATAACATTCAATGTATTGTCTCACCATTCCCTCCTTCACTTTTGTTTGGTTTTGTTTAACAACACGATTAGAGCACATTGATTTATAAATCATTGGCTATTTGCTGTCAAATATTTGGTTATTTTGACACGTGGTCAAGCGTGAGCCAGCTTCCAACGGGTTTTGAACCACTGTCATCAGTTTGAGAGTCCGACTCCCTCATCCACATGCAAACTTCATTTCTTATTCTGCGTAAAATAATATCGCCTTAATGTTTTAAAATTTATAAAACATGGATACCATTGTATATGCAAGGATCCAAGTGAGAAAAATCACAGAAAAATACTTCCAAACAAAATGTCATGCGATATCGACCTAATTGCATATATTTCTGTCATCTGATTGAGTTTTTGCACAAATTCGAATTTGTTTTTATTCGCCGATGTGGTCATTCAGTTTTTGCTGAGAAATGGGACTCCTGAATTGATGAATAAGCACTTGGTCAAAAGACATTCCCCCAGCTTGATATGTAGTCTGCTAATATTACCTGGCTTATAGCATCCTGAGCTTTCTTTGCTGTGTCGACAATCTCAGAACAGTTTGACGTCTCATTCTGAAGTGACGTTATATGAGTTTCGACCATCTGAGACAAATCTTTCAGCATCTGGTGCCAGTCATCCGCTTGCTTCTGGATCAGCTGTTGTTGGTCGTTTTTCTGAAAGTGTACACATTGGTGAATCACATAAACCATCACACTTTATTGTTCAAGTGATTAGGTAATCATTTGCAACTCCAAAAAATAGGAATAAACCAAGAGAACCATGTTATAAGATATCTTTCAGATTCAAATATGACAAAAAGAAAAATCGCACTGTAAAATGTTTGGTAAGTATAAGTCCTAAAGGTTTTAATATGTGATGAATAGTAATAAACAAAATAATAACTTTCAGAGAAAAATGAAAAATCCCTAAATAAACCTTCAATTAATAGGCTGGACTATTTAAAGTGAGAAGTTCACACATGTGAAGCAGTCAAAATGGCATTGGTCTAGTCTCACAAATGAGATCTCACACAATATATGCCAAATCTTATTTGTTTCTGTCGTCTGCTAGAGTTCAATTTGTTTTTTTCTATGAGTATAAAGTGAAAAATTCTGTTTTCACCGAAATCAGCAATTTCGGTGAGAAATAGGGCTCCTGTAATACCTAAATCATGTTTAGATATACTGCCATTCACTAAATGTATTGTTAAATTTATGTAATAAAGGGCTGTACACTAAAAACTGACAAATATTGTAATTTAAAAATGAAAATAAAAGTTTAACTGATAAAACACCTGCTGCTCGATGTATTCATTAGCCAAACGCAGACGAGACCCAATATCTTGAAGAGATGACTGTATCGATGTTAAAGCAGGCACGACTGTATCCAAAGATAACTTGGATATTCGTGTTGTTTCCTCACTCTGAAATAACAACACAAATCAAAGTATGTAAAACAAATTCATTACGTCATGCACTCTGTATTCAGTGAAATTTAAACAGCAAATATTGTGAACAAGCAAAACTAGATTTTGGATTAAATATTATTAATGTAATCAGCATCACAACCTAAAACAAGTCAGACGGTAAACATCCAAACTGTAAACCTCCCGTATACGCAAATATTATCGCAGCTAAAACCATTTGCAATCAAGCTTTCATTTCATATAATAATAACAAAAATAAAAATAATATATAGAGCAACATTTACCAAACTCCTTTCAGTAACAGTTTCATTTATATACTCAGACATTCTCAGCATATTATCCACGTGTTATACATGTATGTATTTCCAATAAAACATGTTTTCGATTGAACGAACATACCCGCATGGTGCAAATTACATTATTGACAGTACCAACAAGTTTCCATTTAGATTAATAAAGAATATAATTCACAATTATTGTTGAATAACCATATATCTATCATCTTTGTAAAAAACAAACAAAACTGAAATCCATGTTACTACCAAATGCAGCTTATCAAGGGACCATGTATTACGGTACGGTATTTACAGCCAAACCGGAAATTGAATTCATGGCACTATCAGCATGTTCGCTATTTTAGAGGTATAATGTAGTCACAGTTTTTCTTGCACATACTGTATCTCCATTGCAAAAGACAAAATTTTAAAAATTAATATTAGTTCAACATCATCTGAACATGTTTTAACTTGCACTGACTGAACATACCATCTTGTTATCTATTAAGTTTTTGGTATCGTCAATCCAAGAAGTACGCTCTGCTTGCGACTTCGTCTGGTGTTCATCAATTGTAGAGATGTGCTCTCCAACCAAGCTCAACAAATTTGATGTTTGTTTATTAAGTTCATCAACCTCAGTTGTTCTATGCTCAAGAAATGAACCTACAAAACAAGCATTTAGTCATTAACAATAGCACGGAACCTCTAACACACTTAGGTTAATTTCATCAGGGTTCCTGCAGACTTCCAAGAATCAAATTTCAAAACTTTTCCATGACATTTCAAAACATTTTAATGATCTTTTTACACATAAATTTGTAAAAATGTACAGATGTATCACACTGCCATGAGGTAAAATTGAAATATGGAAAAACTGAATGTTCTATCTGCATAAAAAGACAGGGTTTATACTCTTTAGGGAGAAAAAAATAATCAAAGACTTTCAATGGTAACAAACATGGTTTTCAGGGACATAATGCATCACAAGAATTGATCGCTCGCACTCTGATATAGTGATAAGCATGATCAAAAAAATCTTGGTTTATGCAGAAATTAAAAACCTTTTCCACGACTTCTCAGTTTTAACCACAATTTCAAAACTTTTCATGATTCTTGAAAAGAATTTTGCAAATTTCAAAACTTTTCGAAGTTTTTAATGACTGCGGGAACCTTGTTCATGGTAAAACATGGTGAGATGTACAGGAACACCGAAACAGAAATAAATGCAAATAAGTTTTTTTTGCCATCCAGAGCCTTATTACATGGCACAGTATTATATATCAAAAGTAATGGTATGTGTTGTCTTATCTGTGGTAAAGTACATACAAAAGAACCTTGCTGCTATTAGAAAAAATATAGTGGGCTTCGTCTAATGACTGTAAAAATTATCACATTTTTAACATCCAAAAGCTGATGATTAATAAATCAATGTGCTCTAATGGTGTTTAAATTTCTTTTTTTAAATCTAAAATGTTCCGACATATCAAAACCAAATTCCCATTTTAGATGAGGTAGACAACCCCTGCAATTAAGAAAATGTCCATGGCCAAATAAAAGCTGTGGAGAAATAGCTTTACCAAATCTGAAGAAAAAAATGAAAAAGAAAATGAAAAACTCCGGAGCAGTCTCCATGGCATTTAACAAGCTTCCATTACTAGTGTTCAAGAATGTCTGTCATGAGCAAAATCTAATGCTGCTGCTAGGGAGACCTGGGTAATTTAGGGCTCAATAATGTCTAATTATGTTAATATCTCACATGTACTCATCTACCAAAACACTAACAATTTGACTAAAACCAGATCAGTGACAATTACCAAACATGTCTAATGTTGTAGTTTTGAAGGAGTTCTCCTGTTGAATGAACGTTCCCAGTCGGTCGTCCATCTCCTTGATTCGCATGTTGAAGCGGTCCTGGAAGGTAAGCTGACACTTGTCGTTGTGCGTGTTCACCTGAAGGATTCTATCCAGCTTGGCATGCAGCCCCTCCACGTCAGAAACGGACAACTCCACAGTGCTCAACAACTGAAAGTCAACAGCATCTAATTTATTCTCCAAGAAATTATAAATAAAAACAAAGTGCAATGTAAATCTATAACAATGAAAGAAATTATACCAGATGAACTTTAACCAAAGGAAAAACCTATTTCCAAAACACTGATTGTAATCTTAAAATCATCTACTTAGAAACCCCTGGGTTTTTGTCATCAATCAGTTCATGTTGAGATTATATCCTGTGTTTTTCTTATAGTGGCTCAACCCCTATAATTAAAAAAATGTCCACGGCAATGCGGTGGAGAAATAGTGTCCATGGCATTTTCCGCATAAAGTATACTTTATTTTTAATAATAAGAAAAAATACACATGAAAAAAAAGAGAGAAAATTTAGCATACAACAAAGTGGCGAAAATGAAAAACTCCATTGTCGATTCCCCGTGGCAATTTCAGGGGTTGATGGTTTTATTTTTGCCATTGTCAAAATTCATTGATGTACATTTTTTTTTAATTCTTCAGTATATTGCTGACTTTTAGTGGTTAATTGATACTAAAAAAAAAACCCAACTAATAAAACCTCCCAGCCTTTGAAAGTAATAATGTTATTAAAAAGTGCTAAAAATATGAGTATGATGTACTAATGAAAATGATGCAATCACTTGATTTGTATGATTTAAATGCATACGTGATTTGCATCTGAGTATAAAGCATCTTCAGTTTTGACATGCTCAAAGACGAGGTATTTGTGCTCGTCACGATCCTGCTTGGTAACTTTCAAAGTCTGGCAGGTCACTTGCAGTGTTTCAGTTGTTTCTAACAAATCATTCTTCGTAACAGTCAGTTGCTCTGTCGTCTCTTCCAGTGCCTTGTGTGTTTCCGTAAACACCTCATTCAGCTGAAACAGAATAGAACAGCAACAAGAGTGTTAGATGTAACCATTCAACATACAGTACACTGTTTCAGGACCAGAAGGCTGTAAGTTGGGTAGCAGTTAATGGAAAAAAGGACCAAAAACTGTTTCTCTCCTACTCCTAGACACAAGTTTTATATGGAATATCTTTTTGATTTCAAGATAAATGTGGGATAGCTTCAGAAACCTATATACATACACCCTTTATGCACCAGATGCAGTTCACTTAGGGGCATTCAGTGGTACCAGTAAGTGCCAATCACAGACCTACTCTCTTTTTATTCTGAAGCAGCAAATTGCAGTTGCAGGCCCCGTGCTTACAAAACTTTTAAAGTCTAGACTCTGACTCTAATATAGTTTCAAGTCTCTAAAGTTTGAGATTCCTACACACCCAGACTTTAACTTTGTCTTGAGATAAAATATACCACAATACATTAAAAAATGGCAAACATTGCAAGAAGAAGGCGTTCTTTTAATTGCTATCTCACTTTAACATGTCTCTGAAGGCTGTTTCCTAAACAATCGGGATGGGACAGTATTGTACGAACACTTGATGTCTTCCTCAGCATGACAGGTGAACCACGATTAGTCTTCCGGCCCTGTCATATTATAACGTTATGGATGACGTAACGATGCACTTTTTTAGTTTTAATGACGTCATTTACACTTTTACAATATTATATTTAAATTTTTAGTAAAGTCATGCTTATTGGCCCCCTCCCTCACATTCCGACCCTTTTCACATACTTTGAATGTGCCAAAAAGTATTTTGTAGTTTTGGTAGATGAACAAATTAACCAGAAGTTCGTATTGAGCCGCTTATATCAAATATAAATGAGACTGTAAATAGTTTTATAAGCAGGGATACTGTCTCAGACTATAAAGTTCAAACTTAAAGTTTGAGACAGGAGTACAGTCTTTATTGAAGTCTAGACTTTAATAATTTTTATAAGCATGGGGCTAGGTCCAGTTATTCAAACATTAGTTTGTTTTTATTTAACGAAATATTTATTTACAGGAAACAGACTGCTGCCACATAGCCTACTCTTTCCGATAAGAATTAAGGGGTCTTTTATATGTACCATCCCACAGACAAGACAGCACATGCCACTTCCTTTGATGAACCAGTTGAGGACCACTGGTTGAAACAGAAAACACCACTGAGAAAGAACAATCCGATGACAAACTGGTTCACATGTGGACTCAAACATTAGTCAGCTTAACTAGTTTAAAAGAAAATTTGTAGATTTTACTTTAAAACAATGCAATCTACAGCTGAAAAGATGTGTTGAAAATTAACTTAAAAACTGTGTGCCATAAATATGAGCTAAAATTATTCCAGCCATCTTATTTTGGTTTTTAGACTCAAAGATATCAGTTATGAATATTCTGCAGTTATAATAATCAATGACACCAGTATAAATAATGACACATAAACAGTGTCACGATGTTTACCTTATCGAGTTCTTCTGTCATGACTTGTAGTTTGTCCTCCAAGTCTTGTATTGTGTCTCCTTGTTGAGCCATTCTGTTCTGCATGGACCTACATCCCAGAACAATAATCATAAACATCACAGTGAAATCTTCAACCACTATTGTCATTTTTTTAAAATTAATCTTGATCAACAAATGTACAAACAGAAATTTAATCTTTAAATGCTTTCAACTGGCAAAGTTTAAATTAAATTGTATATTATTTTTCTCTTTTGGTAATCCCATCTTTCTTGAGATATGGATCCATTTTTAAGTTTCTGACACAAAGTTTTGCTGAGACAGACCTATTTACCCCATAAGATGGAAAATAGTAAAATAACAGTTTTTTTTTTTTAATTCAGCTACTCTGCCATTTTTGTCTTCCTGTAATAGTAAAAAATACACTCAACTGGAAATACCCGCATCTGAGCAGTATTAAGACGGAAAACAATCGCACCAAAAAAAAGACACCCCCCATCCCCTACCAAAAATGGTTATTTCGACCAGGCTGGTGTACAATCATAAAACGTACCTGAATATAGTACATTTTACGCCAAAATCATAAGAGTAAACAGGACTGCCAAGATATATAAATATGCCAAGTTATTCAGAAGTCAGATGATTGGACAAATTCAAGCCTTATCACCATTCCCCTTATTTTATTCCCAAAAACTTTTTGAAAAATGTTCTATGGAATAAGGACAAAACAAAGATATATTCAATCAAAAAAGAAAGTATGCATGTTGAAATATTGAATATTTTTTAATGTGCCATTTCACCATAATCGAAAACCACTAATTGTGCACAACTTGTGATATTACTGCACACACACACACCTCCTCCTAAATGGTGTGGTTATCCAATTCCTGAATTTCTGCCATGAATGTCGTCTGGTTTATGAAATAAATGACTACTAATTACTTGCATATGTTCTTTTTTGGTTGAGTATACGAAAAGTTTTTAAACGATTCCTGTTTCATGCAATAGTAAAAAATACGTACAAATAGTTTTCTTCGGCAATGTATATGCCATTTTTCTCTCGAACAGCTTGCAGGTCTTTACGAAGACGTTCAATTTCTTCATTGTACTCCTGAAAAATATAAACATTTCTTGACGAGTGGAACCAATGACTTATGAACAGCCATCTAAATATCACATTCACAAAACTATACTCTAAGAAGATCAGGAAATTATCATCTACCAACTACAAAAATCATTCTGTAAAACTGAGTCAAACTATCCTGTACATGGTGATGGATCAATGGAAAATATAAAAACAAATTAATTATTTAATGGGTTGACTTTTGCCTCAGTACCAACTACATTAAATATATATATTTATTTTCAGTTTGACTATTTCCTTGTACACAAGTTATATTTTCTACTACTGTATTAAATAATGAAAATATCAAAATATAACAAAAAACGACAATTAAAAAACCCACTGAAACAAAGTAATAGCTGAATTCTTGAAGACATCTGTATGTACATCTATATACATACCCTGATTAGAGCCTTCTTTGTCATTTTCTGATTAATTTCTGGTCGGTTAGTTATATTCTTGGCCCGATGAGCATAGTCAAGTGTGCTTAAAGTTTCCTACAAAAGAAAATTTCAAACAAATATTAGTATTATTACTAAAGAACTGACATACTTTTGCTTAATGTACTAACTACTATACAGTTGAGTAAAATGGATGAAATATCAGATGGGGATGGAGTGGAAAAGAAAAAACAATGTCCTACCGAAAATGTATTTTTGTTTTGTCCATTCTGTGAAATCTCATCTGTTTCTGTCGTCTGCACAAGTTTTTGCATGACTTCGAAAAAGATTTTTAAAATTTACTTTTATTTTTTTACAGACAGGAATTTTTTTCTTTGAAGTGTAAATTCAGTTTTTGAGGAAATCAACAATTTCGTTGAAAAAAAGGGACTCCTGAATAAAACAATTATTTCTGCATTATTTGACTGACCTCGAGGTTACAGGAAGCGGGAGAGATGGTGGCAATGATGCTAGTCTTGGTGCGACCTCCCAGTGAATCCTGTAGCAGTCGAGTCAGTTTACTCTCGCGGTATGGAATGTGTGGTGCGTGCTCCACTAGAGCTGTTATCACACGACCCAAGGTCAGCAAACTCTGGTTAATGTTACCTGTAATGGAACAAAATAATAACACATTAAAAAAAAATCTTATTATATATTTAAAACGCATATTCCTGTCATTTGCTTAATATCCTGCTGCACAGAACCATTTATATGCAAATATATACAAAGATTTTCTTTTAATTGCATATGCTTTCTTAGTAATGACAGATTAACTGCAAAAGAAAATGTATCGAAATTTATCCAATAAACATAAAATGATCACAAAGTCATGGCTGTAGCCAGCTATGGGGCAACCGGAGTGCTCACCCAGGTAGTTTTTGGGATGTTTTTTTTTTTTTAAATGTTAATGTTACACTAAATGACCGACGGGGCTTGAGAGCCCTATTGTCAATACAAATTATCATGTTCTCGCCCCGGTA